>JASANE010001975.1:0-13101 GCA_030248225.1 Trileptium ribeirensis
CAAAATTTTAGCAATTATGAGTAAAACAACTTGTTTATGTACCAAATGGTTGAACTAAGTTAACCCTAGGAGTGAGACACTCCAAAGTCATAAATCCTCATGAGGTGCTGCATCCCATTCTTACCCCTTCGCCTTCGCCCGCAAAATTTTAGCAATTTGAGCAAAACAACTTGTTTATGTTCCAAATGGTTGAACTAAGTTAATAATTAGCCCCTACTAATAACGTTATTAGCACCTGCCAACATCAGAACTATTTGTCTGTCTATCTGTTGTTAGGTTTGCTATGGGCGTAATGAAATTTACGTATATGCCACTTGTGCTATTCTGGCTGTAAAAATCCTATCCTACGACTAGTTATTATTATTCTATGACTGACAGTGAATGCTTATAGTACAATTTCCGTGCTATAACATACATTGTTTAATATTGCCAAAAGTATCAATTCAAGCGCTCATGTATATAGTATGTTTTGCATATTAAAAAATATGTCGAACTACACTAGATTGTGCAATTTCATTCATTGGATTCTGGTACATTGATTACAATTTAACCAAATATCGAATTTTTGTCGCGATATATCAGTTATGGCTTGCTTATGGTTACAGTCAATTTACAATTTTGCTAAACGTACCGTACTTATTGTACTATTTGCTGAAGCTGAGCAATTTTAGTTATATGAGAGTGGTCGGAATATTTTCATTCAGTTTTTTGCATAATACAGCTTTTGGATTGATCTTTTAACTATAACAAATTATATATAAAGGCAAAGACAATTATTTTTTGTGATAATTTTTAAATGCTATATTGAAATAGCTTATTTTGTGTCATAAAATCATTTCCAGTAAGCATAAATACACCTGTATACATTAGCTTCGTTTGAGGCTTTGTTTCGCGTTTATCTTTGAAATGTGAAAAATTGTATCGAGGCTGTATACCGGGTGCTCTTCCCGAGTTCTAACGATAACACCTTTAATAGTTTCACAGGTTCTTTAACAAATCATCGTTATGGATGTTTTGACAATGTACGTAAATTACCTTGAGGTATTCTGAAAACGGGTTCACTTTTTTGCTACGTAAATCACTTGTTAGAAACCTATATTTTTAAACCGTCCGGTTCGCTACGGGTTATATACCGTGGTGTGTCGGGAGATAATTTTTTGTTTTCGTTAATCAGTGGCTGCATTTTGTTTTTTGGTCTGACAATATTTTTTCTCTCACGGAACACATTATTTATCCCGTATCGAACCTGAGGGAATAATCTATATTTATATTGTGTAAATTTATGAAATTTACGACCTGATTTCGACCCTAAGCGAAAATTCGTATTTTTCTGAAACATGGCTAGGTGTTTTAATTATTTCTATAATTATAAATAGCTAACAAATACTGCAAATTGTTGACATTTGAATGTGTGTTATTGTAGTTAATTGGGAATGTGTTATGTAGTGTGACGTTTAATTCTCTAACATTATGATTGCGTATTTAATTATTTTTGTATATCTAATTATTTCGCATTTTTAACAATGCTAAGATTGTAAATTACATTATAACAAGTCTAACGTTTCTATATGCTAACAATGTTATTCTTAGCCTACGAACGTTGAATCTACGACTAACTACACTACACAATGGAGCCCAACGGGGTGGTAACCGGGTCCCCTAGGGGGAGGCCTTTGGAATCACAGGGGGTAAGCCTGTCGGCATCTGGAGAGGGTTCGGCGCCGCCTATGTGTTTCGGCGCCGTCAGGATGGCAGGGGAATAGAACTTTTTGTCAGGGACGGACGGAGTCTCAGGGGTAATTCCATCCCCTCCCTACGAGCCTGTCTGACAATAGACTATAGCCCTAGTTGCAGTTGGAAACCCGATCAGGTTATTTAAATTTCTTCTCCAAATGTATTTGTCCATTATGTTCGTTGGGGGAGAGAGGGGTTATTGCGCCGAGCACCCTTGAGTTATCCCCGTCCCCTAAGGTTCCGCACCTCGCGCACGCCGAAGGTGCGCAGAAAATTTTTGCAAATTGTACTGTTCCGACTGCTCTGTTCTTACTAATTCTAACTATTTCGTTCTGACCAATTGTCCTGTTCTTCTACATTAGGCTCACAGAGACTTTCAATGCGCAATAGCAGCTAATCGCTAGCGTTTGCAATAAAACGCATGCAAAACACCTAACATTCTTCCGGTTTCAACTACACTCAACGGGATTGTTAATGCTCAATGTCAGCGGACGGTGTTTGATCATTAGTAAACTATCATATAAAGCATCCTAATGGTCTTTCATAAAAATGCAAAATTTCCTACTCGCTAGCATCGTTGTGTATGCTTTGATAACTCAAAACGCATCATCATGCTGTTTGCTATAATTGTAACTGCCATATTTATTGCTGTTCTTGTTATATCTGCCATTTTTATACAGTTAAAATAGGGTGTTTCGTGAAACCGTTGATGGTTTTTTTATATTTCGACTAGAACGCAAAATACACGCCGCTATTCCTTCTATATATATTTGTTTCATTGTTTACCATCGGTCAAGCCAGTCGTATTGTACAGTCCTGTTATGCTTAAACACTACCGATATTCACATTGTTGTCCATGGTACAGATGAAGGATCTTGTTAATGAGAAATCAAAAATGAATACAGACTCACAGGTGATAAATCAACAGTTAATATCCGAAAGCTTATATAACGGCTTACATCTGTTATAACAGCTAACTATAAGTTGAATTTTATGCCGCAAAGCCGATGTATTTTCTACCTAATTATGTAGGTACAATTTTTTTCTGTAGCAATGGACGTTGTAATGAAAAAATAATATGTTGACGGGCCCAGGGTTCTCAATCTAAATTTCACGCTAATTTGCATTTAATGCAAAAGTGTAAACATCTGTGGCACCCATATTTGAACAACAATACAGTGAAATGTACTATTATGACAAAATTGTTTCATTTGTATGAGTGGAATAATATGATAAATGTTGTGAACATCGTGTTTAAGGATAATATCTATGTTTGTAGTGTGGTACACTTCTGAATTTTTGTGTAATGCATCACAGTTTACGTAAACACATTAATGTGCAAGGCAGCTTAGGCGTCTGAAATGCTGCGAATCATTTGAAGACCGCATTATACCACTGGTAGGTTAGGTGCGCGGCGCCTTCGGCTCTGTTAAAAGCACCACGGGTTGAGCACCTATGGCGCCTCAAGTTGGGTCGGGTGACCTGTCCAGGGGGTCCAAACTTCAGGGTGAAGCCCCTAACCCTCCCCTATGAGCAAGTATTTAATAGCTAAGCAAAAAGTGAGTTATCACTCGTATAACAACTATATTTAAATGCTAAGATACAAATACTAAATTCAATTTCTCATTTCTCTTATGTTTATTTAGTAAAACAAATTGGTTGAGCAGAAGTGTATATTACTGTCCAAGAGTACAACCAGCATTGTGAAAGTGAGCAAACTCGCTTGCATTTTAATAGTTCAGAAGATCCTACAGAAATAAAAGAAACGACTAATGTCAATTTTATCAAATGCCTTTTTCAAATGTATTCGAATTTGTTTAAACGTGTATTGCGTTCTATTCGGATTTATGCACGCTTACAAAACATGGTAGTATGACAAAAGGTCAGCTTCTCAGACAAAACACGATACTTTGTACGCAGTTGAGATTAATTATGCCGTATTATGACTTGTTTTCTAAATGAGAGCGTAGTGTAACGTAGTGGGGATTGTGTGCTCTTTGAAGTCTTTTCAATTTCGTCTGTGTGTTTGTGTGATCGACCATAACTAGGAAACCCCTTAACTGATTTTCACGATCTTGGGGTCATTCGAACCGGCATGGCGGATTTACCGTGTACATCCCCAGTGTTTTTCATTTGACTCTTGGTTTTGGGGTCAGAGGTGAAAAAGATTTTTACCCAATTTTAGTACCGTTGACGGAAGCAGTATTAGTTTTATCATAACTTTCCGATTTTTTACTGGTTGGTTTTATTTAATAGCAAAATGATAAATGCCGATGTCTCTTTTTTGTTTTTCGATTAAGGCTCCGGTTCTGGCGTTAGGGGTTTGAGGTATAGCACTCTCATGATTCCTCGATCCAAAATACCTAATTTTATTTTGATGTCCTGGCAGGCTGATCGCTTGCACTTGGGTGTTCTCGGGCATGGGAAACTTATTGCCGGTGTTGTTTTGTATGCTTCACTACGCTCTGCACTCTCAATAGAGTTACTAGTAAATAGGCTTGAATCAGGACTTTGACAACCATGTTTAATTACTCATTAATGTGTTCTGCTGCTACCAATTTCAAGCAAAAATTTCTACCTCCAATGTTGCGCTGTATCAGCCAGAACAGAAGTACAACATAGACCTCGTGCTATTGCTTATTATATAATCAGAATATATGCGTATGCAGGGGCGTCGCAAGAAGGGGGCATGCCTCCCTCTATGAATGTAAACAGCCGGCCCCTCAACTTTTGAATAGCATGCGACGCCGTTTTGTGTGTTTGTATTTAGTTAGTATATACAGTCTATTTATATTGCTGATACCCAATATATCGATATTTCAATAATTTATCAGTTTTGTGATTATCCAGTTTATCTTATTATAGGTAGCTACAAAAGGTTTGTTATTAATTGTTGTTTAGATCTCATGGTTTATCGTTTATGATAATTTTTCTCAAGTTGAATAAAATGCCTACACATATTTTACTGCTGCTAGCAAAATGCTTGAAAATATACAAACAAACAATTCCATATCTCCATTTTATTGTTTTGATGTAAAACACTCATTTAGCTGCTTTTTATAATCTTTTTTGACGCTCGCACTGCGGTTCGGCTTCTTTTCGCTTCACATTCGGCTGACTATGAGGCTTCAAACAAGTGTGAATCCAGGCGTGATAAACAATGATTTTAGTCAGTCTTCACCGATGGAGCACACTTACACAGTTTGTAGATCCTCGGTCGGAAAATTTTGCGAAAATCCACAAAACTTCGAGAAAGTTGTTAAACATTTTGAAAATTTTAATTGGGAAAACGCGTGGTGATTCTTTAGCGAAGTTGAGAAACATGAGTTTCCAAAAGGTTCAAAAATTTACTGCGCTCTACCGGAACTGTCGAAGCCCTGAACAGACAGATCTTTTTACACATAGTATGTGACTTTGCATATGCTTACAAAAAATATATATAAAGTCTGATCCAGTAAGACCACGGATTCGTAAATCACGCACATCGGTGTCTGATTTAAGCGGTAATTTTACATTACCAGCGTTTTTTATGCAATTTTTGTGTTCAATGTAAGAAAACAAATGCTGGAATAACACAAATGCTGTCCGCAGTTTAACATAGATACTGGAAATTATAGATGAAGATTAAGTTTGAATTACGTTTGATCATGATTATCGTTTGAAGTTGAGTTTGAAATTATGAGTTTGAATCATGATCATCGTGATAATTGTTCGTAATTATCCTGATAGATTCTATTACAAATCTAAGCACAATAATTTTGGTATATGTTAATTTATTGCAGAGCGAACAGGTATTATTACCATTGACATGAAGTGATTCCTAGGCAAATCATAAAATTGTTTACTTGACTTATTATATTTTGCGACTTCAACGTACTGCAAAAGCAAATATGTCAGAATGCCACGTAACGTTTGTTCATCTGAACACATATTATCTTTGACATGAAGTGATTCCTAGACAAATCATAGAATTATTTACTTGCCCTATTATATTTTGCGACTTCAACGTACTGCAAAAACAAATATATATCACAATAGCACGTAACGTTCGTTCGTCTAAAGATATCCCCGAGTGGATTTCATGATTAATTTGATTCCCTGTAGCGCTGCTGTGTTTTTATCACCGTCTTTGAATTTTGTTCAAACCTCGTGTTTCAGAGCGTTTATATATCTTCTGACTTTGTTACATCTAATATTCAATAGTATATCTAACATCGTTCTTTTTGCATTGTATATATAATTTTGTATTTTTGTATACTGTTTTGACTTTATATGATGCATTTTGTATATCTTCTTCGCTGTGCCAAAGCAGTAATATCTATATAATCTGTGAAGAAGTGTACGGCTGGAACAAGGCATTTGCTACAAGCGTGAAATATGGTGGTAAAATTTGCTCGAACCTTCTTCAAGCTGTCCTGTCCACATCATGATAACGTATATCTGTAGTTGATTTTTTGATACTGTTTGAGATAACACCAATGAGTTAGCAAGTACAAGCTGTTTGTAGTAAAAACGAACTAGTTTTACACGATTACATGCTGGACACTGTTTTCATGACTACTATACAACTCGAACTACTCTATTTGAAAAGGCATACATTTGCTTCATTTTGATATATTTTAAATTAAAATTGCATGTGCGTTTTTATACGTCGTTTATATGTATCAAAATATTGATATTTTGATAATACCGACGAAGCATAACTTTGTCACAGTCAATCGTTTTGTCCACAACCTGTTTTTTTAAAGTTGAATTAATCAGTAAAACTTTGGCAATAAATTTTTAGGTAAATTTTTGAAAGTATTTTCCTTGACGTTGTTCTGTCTATCACAGTGCAAGATGATTTGTCCTTTGTTTTGGTGTGATGACAGGAGATTTTGGTGTATCCGTCGACAGTGTTATTTTTCTTGATGAGCGCCCTCCCACGTTGCGAGCGGTCTCTTTCTCCGATTTTGATTACCCTTGGATTTTGGTGCAGGCTCTAGCTCACTAACCTTGAGACATTAGTCCCACACTACAACACTTACCTGGTCGACATAAAATTTAGACTCATTTTCCATTATCTTCTTTCAACTAATAACCGATGTTTCAATAAATCGTGTTTGTTATGGTTCGAATACTGGATTCATACTGCTACTATAGTTTGCTGCTACATGTGCTTGTTAGCATAAAATAATTGTTGTTTAATTTTATGTATAAAGTGTCGATTAAATATAATTCTTACATGTGTGCGTGATAATATATTTCTTGAGCTGTGCTACGTAACTAGGACCCGCGTCAGGAAATACGTAATGTTTTTTGCATCTGTCAAGTTATAAATAGTGTTGTTCTGTGACGTAAACTTGACAGGAGTTTCAAATCAGTATCATGGCCACTGTACTGTAAGGAGCCAAAGTGAAATGAGTATTCTGTTCTCGATAAAATTAAAGTGTACTAGGACCAGTTCTGGCCCTAAGGGATCCCAGCTGCACCACGATTTTCCTTAGCGTGTGGTGCCCGGACAACCCCGGTTTCCACGACTCCCCGGTGATCTGTGCGATGACCTAAGGGAACCGCTTAGCTTAGTAGGCTGCCGGTGGGTTAACCAGGGTGTTCGGCCTGGCCGCTGTATTGGCCCACGCATCTAGTGGTACGAAGGTCCCCCCTGAGGGAGAGTCAACCCTTAAGCCTGCTAACAGGTAATAAGGCTGACTCGCCTTTCCCTCGTTCTCCACTTCTTACCCTAAACGGGGTTCTCTAGTCCTAGTATGACCTAGCAAGGTTCCCCGTTGGGGTCTCTGTGCGCTATCTCCAGTTCTGATCCTACAGTAATACTCTACGGGTCTGACAACTTAGCCGGCGACAAAATTTGATTACTTATTTTAACGTTGGGGCACTGAAGCGGAGGCCCCAGTCCCTTGAATGTCTCAACTCTAATTACCAGCGTTATATGTTAGGCGGCGGGTTACGCAAAGCAACATTTAACGGTGAGATGGTTCGCGGCGGGAGCGTTCCTGGTGGTTCACGTAAGACACGGACGAGGTGCGGAGTGGATTGCCAGCTCGGGCCTGAAAGCGAGAAATGTGGGAGAGCTTGCGTCAGCGGATCAACTCGACAGGGCACGGAGTGAGGAATGACCTGCGCGCTATGGCGTAAAATTTGCTTAGGTTGGATATCTTTAGAATCTACTGCTGAAACTGACTTCCCAACTTTTACCTGGGTCAGGGATTTAAGTACTACTCCGAAACGCCTTGATAAATTGCACGACCGGTTAAAACTGCTTTACTACATTCACTCTTATTTCTCTGACACAATCGATAAGACCACCCAATTGGGGTGCACAACACGCTATTTACAACAATACAATACTAAAGTCGAAAGGGCGGGTACCCTGCAAGATACCCTGAGGCACATACTACATTCCCTTTGACATACTATGCCCTTAGAATTTTCGCTCGAGTAGAGCCTGATAAATTTGGCGAAAAAATGCTGAAATTTTTTAAAACGACTAGTTACCTATTAAATCACGATGAGTTGTCCCCTTTTTGTAATTTGAACTCCGAATAAAAACGGGAGCCGAGGGTTCAGAATTTTGTATTATTTCGACAGCGACTGGAGCGGCCCGCGAACTGCCCGACTAGTTAGAAACTCGCTCCCAGAGGGCTCCGGGAGAGGGTGCCGACATAGATTTTCCCCGTAGTTGCACGGTTAGAAAACCCATGTCCCACCCAAACTCAGTACGTTTCAGTCCACCGCCAGCTCCAGTCTCTGTTTTGTTCTCTGGTCAACTAGTGAGCCTCTCAAAATTTTGTCAAGCCCGGGCCCGCAGTCGTTTGCATCGCACTCTAGCCGGAAGTAAAAGGAACAGCGAACGAATGGGGATTCGACGCTGCTGCTCGATTTTTGACAACCAGGGAACAACTCGTGTCACTTGAGGTTGCAAACGGCCGCGTCCGAGAACATTCCTATCACTGCCTATGATTTTTGGCTGAAACTCATTAAAATCAGCTCTTGACCGCGGCTCCTCACATTACAAAAATTTTCCATCTAAACCCACATAATGACTCGAATATTGGCCGAGACAGTCCCGGTTCGTCGCTAGTCCGAAGATGGTCCACAATGTTCTCCGAAAGGCCACAATGAAAGCAGTCTGAACCCCTTGGCCTGCCGAGACGACATGCCAGGGGCAGCAGAGGCTTTAGATCAAGGGCCAAAAACTCCCAGGGCTCCCGGTTATCGTAGCTGTACGACTAGGGGTGCCTGGGCTTTTCCCCTTTTTGTAAAAATTAACGCAATCCCGCACTTATAGAAAACCCGCGGGGTATCGCCCGGGAAGTATCCAAAAACGCGACGGGGATCGCGACTGCCTCGGCACTTCTAGAAATTTGTTCCTGAGAAGTACCTAAAAGCGGAACCACTTGTCACGGAGTAGAAATTTTAATTACCATCTTCGTAGAACAGAAATTCTAGTCCCTAACTCCCTTTCTCTGCCTTAGCCTAGAAGTTTTGATCACTGACACTTGTTTTAAAGTAAAAATTTTGATCACTCCTCGGACCTGTAAAAGAAGAAAACGTCCGAGGAGCGGGAAACCAGTCTAAATACTCGTGAACCCTCTTGTTCGAATCTGTACACAACGAGCTACATAAACAGCATATCAATAACAGGCCCAGCGGCGACTACAAAAGGCGACCAAGCTTTACAATGGAGAACTGGCCGAAACGTGCCAACTAGCTCGTAAACAAGGCAGATCCTCGCACTAGTCGGCGCGAGGGGAATCCTGTGGAGGTCCATTACGGCGGGTGGCCCCGGTTTTCAGTGAAATGGTTAGTATAAGACCCAATTAAGGTACGGGGCTCCAAAAATCGGGAAGTTTTGGTTTGAGACGTAGTGATTTAGGGCCCTAAAGTTGGAGAATTTAAACGCTAGATTGGGGGTCCATGAGTATTTATGGGTTGGGAGTAGGTTGACCCGGACGAGTGATTTTGAAGCCTTATAGGTCACTAATTACGACGTTAACACCCCCTTTTTGCCTGAACTATAAAAATCCCGAAAATTTCCAAAACCATAAAACAACCCTTATAAGTCAAAGTTATTCCCGCGTTGTTTCAGTTAGGATATCTCCCCACATATTCAAAACGTTCCGTGAAAATTATATACATATACAACATAGCCAATTAATCTTCCTGCGTGCCTGCCTATTGTTAGATTATCTAGGAGTTGTTTGTACCATCCGTAATACTTAGCTTGGTTAGCTGTATCTGCATCCTACTTTATTCGCTCTGCGCTATTCTATTGGCAATTCGCTATGAATTATTCCCTATTTATGTTAGATGCGTTTCGCCATAATTCGTCCTACTTGCTCTGATCATTTCTATTATCCATTTAGGTTTTCTACGTGCTCGCACGCTTTGGCTCAATTCCCTAGCGGTCTATGCGTTACCTCCCTTACTGCGCTCGCTTACCGCGTCAAGCGGCCGAGTTCGGCGTCGCCCACTAATTAGCCAACCCATTCTCGTAAATTACGCAGGCAGTACTTGGAAACCATTGGTTCCTCGAACTGTGGGCGCTCTTGCCATTCCATGTGCGGCTCATCTCGTTCCCTGGCATCTGCGGAGTTAAAAGCGACTGGCCAGTTCGGGAAGTAGACATTGTGGAATGCCGTTGTGTTGCTGCCGATGGTTAGCGACAATCCGCTTAAATTCGACCGTCCAAGACATTGCGTCTTGGTTAGTCGCAGCCCATCGGGGTATCGGTGGTGCGATAATAACGGATGCTCGTGCTGGTATTCGCCTGGACAGCATCCGTAGGTGGCGCTTGACCTTCTTGAAGGCTGCATTTGGGTTGGTCTCGTGGAGCTGCTCCAGTGACGCCTTCCGACAAATGTTCTGATAGCCTCCAAGCAGGATAACGCATTTGGTTAGCGGCGTCAGGACAGCACTGGCGAGTTGGATCATGCGGATCAGCGTTGTGCCAGGCCATACGCAAACCAGCCACTTGTTGTCGTTGGCTATCTCCAGCAATGGCAACGTGAGTGCGTCACCTACGATAATGACGTGCGGCCAACGAGCGTAACCAGAGGTGAGGTACTCACCCACCTCTTCCAAAAGTCGACCCATGACGTTATGACAGTGTCTGGGTTGCTCGCCTTGCCGCAGTTGTTGAACCGTCCGTCCGACGCCCCAGAAGGTTTTGGTGGTTACCTCCAGGAGCAGTCGATTGCCAGTTAGATGTAAGATCCGCGTGGCTGGGGATGGTGAATTTGTGGAGCAGAATCGGACGCATGATGTGTTCGAGCAACGGTTTGAGCCGGGAACTCGTTATGTGGTCAACCAACTCGTCCTTTAGCGCCCGTGCCCTTGCTTTTATTTGATGCGGCGTGCCGATCATGTCCATCAATTCTTTAGCCGCTTCCATCAGGCCTAGCACGAGAAGCACCATTACTTGATAATGTTGTTCGACGGTTGGATCCGTAGTACCGTCGTGATGGAAGGGCGCTGGAGCTTCATGCATGTTAGACAACTCCGGCCACTTGGTGCCGTGGGAGAGAAACGGGACGTAGGGTTGCGTCAAGTCGACGTGGAAGGCCGGGATGCTGGGCAGGCGATACGTAGTTGCTTCGGGCGGGGCATATAGTCCGGTTGTCGATAACCGTCTGCCTGGACCACATTCGGACCGTCTGGTGTCGTCGCCATTGCGTTGCCGAACGCTATGGTCCAATTGGCTGTAACTGCGTCGCTGAACGCTGTTGTCGTCCTTGTTGTCCTCACCGCGTTGCCGAACGCTGTTGTCCATCTGTAATAATATAGCTTTTATAGGTGGTTGTCCTTTCCCTTACACTAGTCAATTTCGGCTGCGCATATGCGTATAGCTAAGTATGGTGGTGCACACAGTTTCTAATTCTACTCTCGATGTCTTACCTGTGTCCTAAGGTGGAGTTCTCTAGGTGCTTAGGGAATCGCGTTTTCTATTGCTCCAACGTTTTCTGCAGTCCCTCACTCATACTACCTGCCTCCCCTTTTCATGCTTGAGGTACCTACGTGCAAAAGTGTTATTTAGCAGGTCCTAATTTTCTTCATCGCTTCTCCGCTGCTCGCCTAGGCGAAAGAGTCCGGTGCAACGGAGGTAGTGGCCTACCCAGTTGACCAACTCCGGATGGTAGGTGGGCGCCACCACTGGCTCTGCCCATCGCTGGCGATCCTGACCCCGGTTGAACGGCCCGACCGTGTCCCAGGCTTCGGGTGCCATTAATGGTGCCGACCACGTAGGCATGATGACGTTCCGCAGGGCCTGGTGCTCCTCGGTAAGGCGCAATTTCCGAGAGCGCAGCTCCGCAGCCCACGCCTGCCTCACTCGTGTAGTTCAGCGCGTTCCAGTATGGTGGCGGCGGGGCAACGAAAAGAACCGCTCTTTCCCGAAGGCGCCGTTCGAGTACGCCTAGCCGTGGTTTGACCCGTTTCATGAATGCGCTGGGCGAATAAACGGTGTTGTCATCACGTCGCAATTTGTCGTACCCGCCTACAATGATGACGCAGTCCGTTTGCGGTGTGACAAACGCATTGGCCCATTGTATCAAGTCGGCCATTTCCATGCGCGGCCAAGCGAATACCAGCCAATTATGCTGGTCGGCGACGTTGACCAGCGGTAACGCTTGTTCGTTGCCCACAATTACGACCTGGGGCCATCGTACAAGGCCGTCCCGGCTGTAGGCCCTGATCTCCAATAATAGACGACCTGTCACGTTGTGGAACAATGCGGTTGCAGCAGCAGTCAATATGGGTTGCGACGGTTCCCCAAAATCGTCCAACGAGGCGTTGAACAGGAGCTGGTTACCTGTGGCCTCCAGCTCCTCCACGTATTCAATCATGCTGAATTTGGCCAGTAGTATTGGCCGCATGATATGCGGGTAGTAGGCCTTCAACATATGCCGCCTTTTGAGCGGTAGCAGGCGATGTAACGCAATTCTGCGGAGCTGTAGCTCAGTTGGGCTGAGGTCTGCTTCGGCCAGTTCCTTCACGGCGTTGTCGAAACCCAGTAGATCCAGCACGCCGAGGTGAAAGTGTTCGGACGCGCTGGATAGGCGCCGGCCGTTATGTTCGAACGTGTCGAGCGTTGTTATCTCAGTGGCAAGCATTGGCCGGCGAGTTCCCTTGGAGGTGAAGATTTCCACGCGCGGTCCTGGTTGAACTCGATAAAGAGGCACCGTTGGATAGACGCCGCCGCCGCAAACCATCGGCACGTGCTGCACGCCTTTTGGCAACATTGGCATCCGAACGTCGTTGGTGCTGTAGCTTCGTCGCATCTATAATGTATATAGCTGGAATAAGTCTGAGTGTAGAGATAATCTTGTTTACCTGTGAATATATTGCTGGATCCCTCGTATAGCAATA
>JASANE010001982.1:0-19020 GCA_030248225.1 Trileptium ribeirensis
CAACATGATAGTATAGGATATCAACAAAGTCAACAAAGGTTGGAATTGAACCCATGACTTTTTAGGCATTAAGCGACCCTGCTCTATGATTTAAAATTAGCTACTTATTTTGACATTACGAATTATAAACAGCACAGGAATAATTAAAATTTGCCTTTCTGAAACTTACAAAAACTCAACTTCTAACATTTAAACTATTCAAAATATTATGATATGCAGTGCTATGGTACTTATCAATAAATACCGAAACAGTATATAATTTTTGTTTTTGTAGGACGGCCTATGGCACCTGTAACAATTTTTACATAAGTTGTATATTGGCTAAACCGTTGGTAAGCTAAGATGTTGCCCTGCAAATGTCATTGTGGTAGATAACTTCGGGTTAAAGCTATAGAGCCGCGGCCCAATGTAACAATAAATTCCGGCTCTAGTGAACACAAATTTAACAGAAATAATAGATAACTGTTCTATCACAACGGACTAGAAACAAACAGTTATTAACTAGCTACCAAATCAATATAGTAAATTTTATATATTAAAACATATTTTTTTATAATTTAGGTTCAATAAAAAGACTGAAAACATAAAGTCAGCATAATATTACCACAGAAATATATACTGCTGCCTAACCTAACTAATCACTGCTGCGCGTGTGGGAGAATCGTCAATATCAATCTACTGCTACTGGTGTACTTAATTTTCGCTTATTTAACAATGCACGATATTCAGGCCCTTTCCTGTGATGTCAGAGTAAACTTAAGGTGACCTCACTAACCTTCCTATTTTGTAATAACTGATATGGAATCGCAAACACTTGTTATTGAAAATAGGCTGAATTTCATTCGGTTTTTCGCTAATCGAAAATTGGCAAAATCAAATCCAAGTTCCTGAAATGATACCTTATGTTCGAATAGAATTTCGGCGTTTTCAGTTTGCAGAAATTCCGTTCCCTAATGTATAATCTTTTAAATTTGGGTTATGTTTAAATCTTCCATGTTCGCGAACAAATTTAACGTAAGAACGACGTCCCAAGCAAATCAATCCTGTAGTTAAGCTCTTGCTGTTCGCGAACAAACCGGTTTAATTAAATTTCGACAACTTTTCTGTCTCAAAAATTTGGGTAATTTTACTTAAATATTCGCGAAGACAAAAGCGTTATATTTTAACCGCAAGCAGTGCGTTCGCGAACAGTTTTACGCCGAATCTCAATTGGCCGAAAAGCGTTCCGTAATACTTCTCATACAAAATTACAAAATAGGGTTTGTGGCGGGGTCACCTTAAGTTTACTTACGCATGAAGCCTACTTAGAATGGGACGTAGTAATTATCACCTTTAATCCTCTTTGATTTCTATGCAACTTCAGCCAACATTAGCAGGCGGAACGAGCATTAGTATGTTTGCGACACAAATGCTGGTAATTGATAGGATAAGAAACCACTAAGTTCCACCCGATAGATATTGACGTATTGTCAACCTTTTGAAATTTTTTAAGCTAATAACTGTATTTCGGCATAAATATTAGCAAGCAAGAAACCCTTCTGTAAATACTTCTCACCCATTGGAGGCTGTATCATAAGCTGCCGAAAGATTAGCAGATTTAAGGGCTGCTTGATTAGAACAAGCTGGTTACACTGGTAAAGGCAGTGTTTCCAAGAAGTGTTCTTTTTCATATTTTTACTTGTTTGTAAACATCTATATATAAAAACATTATAAAACATGTCAGGTAATTTGCAGTGAAAAGCTGCAATTTGATCTTGAGATAGTTTTAATTGTTGGAACTAAGTTTAAACTGTGAAGTTTTAATAGCCTTTCGGAAAAAATTATAAATTTTTAGATGCTTGCAATATATAGATATATTTAAGTTGTATGTGTTATGCTTTATTTCTCGTCATCGATGAAAAACAGAGTTAGATAGGCTTTTTCAGCTTAAAATTAACCCAAATGAACTGTTACTCTTTGTACCTAAAAATTGTCGTACTATTTATAAGAAAATTTTGTGTATATTATATTTACACTTGCAGGCGATAATTAATATCATAGTGACATCAACGCAGAAGCAGAGGATATGCTTACGTTTTATAAAGCAGAACACCGTCCAAATCTCAGGTATGACGCATATCAATATTGTTTCGGCTTCGTTGTATGTCATATACTAGAATTCCATTATGGATTACATTTTTGTCAAAATAATTCCTCATAAACATGGTTGTTTGAGAAATCGAAAAGAACGTTTTTGATCCCAAATATATTAAAGGCATCAGATATAAATTGGCTGTGCTGCACATGCCTCAATTTTTTAATAGCGAATATTTTTCAATTCTCCTTTCATTTGTTTATAATTTTCTGATAGCTTCGATTCGGCTCGAATTATTTACAGTGAATATACCTAAATTCTGTTTGTATTTTACAATTTTCATGATGACTTCGATTGGGCTCAAATTATTTAAAGTAAATATGCTTAAACTATTCTTACATTTTTTATAATTTTCATGATGGCGTCGATTCGGCTCAAATAATTTGCTGGGGAAAAACTCCATTTGTTTATAATTTTCCTGAAGACTTCGATTCGGTTCAAATTATTTACAGTGAATATGCGTAAACTCTCCTTCCGTTTTATAATTTTCATGGTGCCTCCGACGCAACTAGAATTATTTACAGTAAATATACCTAAATTCTCTTTTCATTTTACAATTTTCATGATGACTTCGATTGGGCTCAAATTATTTAAAGTAAATATGCTTAAACTATTCTTACATTTTTTATTATTTTCATGATGGCGTCGATTCGGCTCAAATAATTTGCGGGGGGAAAACTCCATTTGTTTATAATTTTCCTGAAGACTTCGATTCGGTTCAAATTATTTACAGTGAATATGCGTAAGCTCTCCTTCCGTTTTATAATTTTCATGGTGCCTCCGACGCAACTAGAATTATTTACAGTAAATATACCTAAATTCTCTTTTCATTTTACAATTTTCATGATGACTTCGATTGGGCTCAAATTATTTAAAGTAAATATGCTTAAACTATTCTTACATTTTTTATTATTTTCATGATGGCGTCGATTCGGCTCAAATAATTTGCGGGGGAAAAACTCCATTTGTTTATAATTTTCCTGAAGACTTCGATTCGGTTCAAATTATTTACAGTGAATATGCGTAAGCTCTCCTTCCGTTTTATAATTTTCATGGTGCCTCCGACGCAACTAGAATTATTTACAGTAAATATACCTAAATTCTCTTTTCATTTTACAATTTTCATGATGACTTCGATTGGGCTCAAATTATTTAAAGTAAATATGCTTAAACTATTCTTACATTTTTTATTATTTTCATGATGGCGTCGATTCGGCTCAAATAATTTGCGGGGGAAAAACTCCATTTGTTTATAATTTTCCTGAAGACTTCGATTCGGTTCAAATTATTTACAGTAAATATGCGTAAACTCTCCTTCCGTTTTATAATTTTCATGGTGCCTCCGACGCACCTAGAATTATTTACAGTAAATATACCTAAATTCTCTTTTCATTTTACAATTTTCATGATGACTTCGATTGGGCTCAAATTATTTAAAGTAAATATGCTTAAACTATTCTTACATTTTTTATTATTTTCATGATGGCGTCGATTCGGCTCAAATAATTTGCGGGGGAAAAACTCCATTTGTTTATAATTTTCCTGAAGACTTCGATTCGGTTCAAATTATTTACAGTGAATATGCGTAAACTCTCCTTCCGTTTTATAATTTTCATGGTGCCTCCGACGCAACTAGAATTATTTACAGTAAATATACCTAAATTCTCTTTTCATTTTACAATTTTCATGATGACTTCGATTGGGCTCAAATTATTTAAAGTAAATATGCTTAAACTATTCTTACATTTTTTATAATTTTCATGATGGCGTCGATTCGGCTCAAATAATTTGCGGGGGAAAAACTCCATTTGTTTATAATTTTCCTGAAGACTTCGATTCGGTTCAAATTATTTACAGTGAATATGCGTAAACTCTCCTTCCGTTTTATAATTTTCATGGTGCCTCCGACGCAACTAGAATTATTTACAGTAAATATACCTAAATTCTCTTTTCATTTTACAATTTTCATGATGACTTCGATTGGGCTCAAATTATTTAAAGTAAATATGTTAAATATTCTTAATTTTTTATTATTTTATGATGGGTGATTCGGCTAATAATTTGGGGGAACTATTTGTTTATAATTTTCTGAAGACTTATTGGTTAAATTATTTAAGTGAATATGGTAAACTCTCCTTCTTTTATATCTTCTATGGTGCCTCGACGCATAGAATTGTTATTTCGTAATATACTAAGTTTCTCTTTTCATTTTTTAAATTTTCTGATGCTTCGATTGGGCTCAAATTATTTAAGTAAATATCTTAATATTCTTCTTTTTTTATATTCCGCTCACCCCAACACAAAATCAAACCCCCCAAACACCCCACCAACAAAAACAAAAAACCAAACCCAACAACATGATGACTTCGATTGGGCTCAAATTATTTAAAGTAAATATGCTTAAACTATTCTTACATTTTTTATTATTTTCATGATGGCGTCGATTCGGCTCAAATAATTTGCGGGGGAAAAACTCCATTTGTTTATAATTTTCCTGAAGACTTCGATTCGGTTCAAATTATTTGCAGTGAATATGCGTAAGCTCTCCTTCCGTTTTATAATTTTCATGGTGCCTCCGACGCAACTAGAATTATTTACAGTAAATATCCCTAAATTATTTTCTTCCATTTTTTTATAATTTTCATGATTACTTCGATTCGGCTCAAATTATGCGGCGTTCACGTTATAACGTCACCGCTGTTTGGAACATTTCTTCTCTTGTAGCTGCGATCCTACTGTATAGACAGTCAGGGTCACACTCATACCGTAAATTTATTTCCGAGGGTGTGCGACACAGCCCTAGCTACTACATTTTTTCTTACGGTGTTGTACACACCGTTAGCTATTAATTTGGCGCGAATTAACAGTAACGGCCACAGTCTTTAGCTAACGCGGTGTATTAG
Source organism: Trileptium ribeirensis (assembly GCA_030248225.1). NCBI lineage: Eukaryota > Metazoa > Nematoda > Enoplea > Enoplida > Thoracostomopsidae > Trileptium > Trileptium ribeirensis. The sequence continues at coordinate 5,038 of JASANE010001982.1, forward strand.
TCAGTTGTTCTGGGCAGTTTTCTTTAAAATCTCGATATTTTTGTCCAAACATAGGATGTTGATAAGATGATACTGCAGAGCGTCAATAAAATACAAAAAGACTCAGCTGTTCGACACCGTCGAAAAGTGGCAATACTCCTAACTAGGTACCCTTGAAAAAAATTTGAAATTAACAAAGGGGTCTATAAGACACCATGTTGTCGACAGTGTGCTTGACGCTGTTTGGTATACATAGGTTCCAAACATTGGGTACATTATAACGTGAACGCCGCATTATTTACAGTAAATATGCGTGAATTATCCTTCCGTTTTTTAATTTTAATGGTTGCGGTGATTCGGCACAATTTATTTACAGTGAATATACCTAAATTCTCTTTCCATTTTGTAATTTTCATGACAGTTAGGCTCTACTCGGCTTTTTACTGAGATTATGCTAAATTCCACCTGCAATTGTCTGTAATTTTTTATGATTATATATGTGTAAAGTTTCGAACGACGTAGCAAATTTAAAGCCGTTTTTATTAATTGCAAAATGGAACATTGGCATTATACTCGCCTCTGGTTACACGCAAAATACAAACTCAACGACCGACGTTTCACTGCGGTATATAGTCATGGGTCGTCCACTTTGCTGCGATCAAGGGAGACCATTAAGGAATGGTTACGTTTTCCTTCTGCATAGACTTTCCAGCTATAGCCAATCCCAGCGACGTAAGCTATAAGTTGGTCGTGCCGCCTTCGATATGGAAAGACTGAGCCTGGGTCTTAGATTAAGCAAAGTCTCCTTATGTGAGCCTTCTGCAAAAGCCTGAGACTAAATGTGGCACTGCTGCCTCGAGCTCCAGCACACGACTCCCTGCACTATGCTGATTTCTGAGGATATAACTTTACGCCGCTCAGCTTTAATTGGTTTCACTTTCCTATCTCCCGTTTACACTATTAATTCCGCGAAATATATATAGCAGTAGTCAAATAGAAGAGTTTGTTAATTATTATTTTTGCTTTAATGTGTGATTTTTTCATATGTTTTGGCTGTATTCCTGATACTTTTTTGTTTTTAATCGCAGTTATGAGTTTTTGGTTTTATAATACGGAGCAATTCAGTCATTTTTAATATACGATTGAGTGTATATAATTCTTCTTAACAATTTTGTAGTTAAAATAACATCAAGTTAAAATGTCGTTAAAAAATAGAGCTTTTCCCATAAACAAATCTTGACACAGTCTCATGTCGAGATCAAGAAATATCACAGGTCTACCTCACTACACATGAAGATATTCCATAGTCATATCAAGGTGTATCCATGTACTTGTATTCGCTTTATTCAAATCTGATTTTGTCAGCAGATATATATATGTTATGCATACAAATATATTCCTAAATGAGTAAGAACATAAGAAACAGGGATTACATGTGCGCTAGGCAAATAGGTACCCAGTGGCAAATATTTCAACCTTAGTCTATTGCAAATGGAAAATATCATGAATGCCATTATTTGTTTCTAGCTACAAAATTTTGTGACAAAATGAACAATTTTTCACAATTCTAATACGGGCAAAAGACACGGGGATTACATGTACGCCAGCCCTTGCCTATTGGCAAATATTTTAACCTTGGCCTATTGCAAATGACAAATATTATGAATGCCATCATGTGTCTCTAGCTAAATAATTTAATGACGAAATGAACAATTTTTCACAATTCTAATATGGACATAAGACATGGGGATTACATTTACGCCAGCCCTTGCCTTTTGGAAAATATTTAAACCTTGGCCTATTGCAAATGACAAATATTATGAATGCCATCATGTGTCTCTAGCTAAATAATTTAATGACAAAATGAACAATTTTTCACAATTCTAATATGGACATAAGACATGGGGATTACATGTACGCCAGCCCTTGCCTATTGGAAAACATTTAAACCTTGGCCTATTGCAAATGACAAATATTATGAATGCCATCATGTGTCTCTAGCTAAATAATTTAATGACAAAATGAACAATTTTTTACAATTCTAATATGGACATAAGACATGGGGATTACATGTACGCCAGCCCTTGCCTATTGGAAAATATTTAAACCTTGGCCTATTGCAAATGACAAATATTATGAATGTCATCATGTGATTGTAGCTAAATAATTTAGTGACAAAATGAACGATTTTTCAGTTAAATTTGCAGTTATGAAAGCTGCGTTTCGAAACTCCGGTTTTGAAACGATGACTCCATTAGTAAATGTCTATTATGGGTTTGTGGCCGCAGTTATTAAGCTTTCCCTTTCATCAGTTGCATAATCCTAGATATCGTATTTCACTTCAAATTCACGGGGTAGGCAGCAGCACCCAAAAATTATTGTTTTGTGTAACCTAGTGTTTTCAACCCATTGTATTTCGAGCAAATTGAACAAACGAACAGCGAAGAACCATTTACATAGAAGTTCTTTTGGTCCTAGTACTGCCAACTGAGCCCAACAATAATCTGTTACAGATCTGTGCAAGGTACCTAGTTTTCTTTTCCTGCGAACAAACGAGAAACAACTCATTACGTTCCTAGTTAATAACCAAACCTGGGTTAATCTAACGGCTCGCGATGCATGCTGGTACAAATGGACAAGCTGCACATGAACGTGCATTCCAACAGTGGACTAAATATTAACTCTTTTAGTTACATATAGTTGCTCTGGTGCAACTAAATATAAAACAATGTAGTGCATTAACGGCTCGCGATGCATGCTGGTACAAATGGACAAGCTGCATATGAACGTGCATTCCAACAGTGGACTAAATATTAACTCTTTTAGTTACATATAGTTGCTCTTGTGCAACTAAATATAAAACAATGTAGTGCATTAATTCAATTCGTTGCGTAGCCTGCGTTTAGCTGTGTACTCTTATACCCTCGCTTTGAGAGGTTGCCTTAAGGATCCGAACAACAGTGTGGTCAAAGCTCAGTGGTTAGCGAGCTCAACTGTAACGCAAACGGTTCGGGTTAAAGCCGGCGCGCTGTCGATAGTTTGTATATATAATGCAAGTCTAAATTGAAACTAATTTATGAGGTAAACATTTAATAATTATATATTTAATAATCCTCAATTATATTATATATGTTTTCCGATTCGACAGTGCATAAATACAAAGCAATGTTCGAGTAGCTAAAAACATTTAGATATATATATATAATTCAATTATTGTAAACACAGTTAATTGTATAAAAAATCAGGAAGCGATTTGTACAACTCACCTTTTTGGCTAAGAAGCAGAAGGTACAATACCATAGACAATCATTTCTCACCTGACTATATACAGTATAAGCATCTAACCTAGACATAAACTTTTAAATCAGTAAACTATTACGAACAAACAAAGCTATTATAATAATCAAAAACGGGTGGGACAATAATATATAATTTATGGCTATAACTATAACTAAACAGATAGATAACAAACCAAATCTGATGCAATTGGATTATCAAAAGCACGAAACAGTATTTAATACGTTACTGAAACTTAAATGTAGTTGTTACACCAGTTGATTGATTTCAAAGATAATAAGCATAGGCTAACAAGCAATATTGTAGATTTTTGGTAGACTTGATAAATGTGACTAAATCTGGTAAGGCCTTATGCCTTTACTCCTGCCTGCCCAGGAAATTAAATATCGCTCAAAAGATATATTTAAGCTTGAGCTGCACTAATTATATGCTCGTCAACTGAGTCCTATGACGTGTTTCTTAATCTCAGACTCAGATAATTCGTGCGTAGGAGTACAGCTTTTCAACCATACAACATACGAAGTGCCTAGCGACGAGACCTTAATCGCGGTCCAAACAACATGAAAATCCTAAATTGTTTTTATCACGTAAATTGAATATATTAGTACGTGCATGGCCATCACTGCAACACTACCTTAAAAACAAAGACTGTAATGTTAAACTTTAAAGCAGGAAATTTAAGTCTCAAAGCAATAATTTAAACCCGCGGTATACTAAATTTTATTTAACCCTTTAGGTCGTGATTCAAATTTGCTTTTCAGTTATCGATGAAAAATTATAGGTCACCGGAATTTGCCGAAACCCTAAACCCTTGTTCGAAAGCTTGGGGTATAATTAGGAATTCAGCTATTTCAAAGCTATTTTTTTAACTCCTTAAGGCTAAACTGCAAATCGTACGAACAATACGGATATAGCCGTGTAGTACGAGTTGAATGTAGTTAGTACATCGCTTTGAAATGAAATTGGTTATTGTCAAACTTTGTTTCTTCAGTATTTAGTAACTAAATTAATTACAACTGAGCTAGATAATTGAAACAAATATTTTTGCTCTGAATAAAATTATGTGTAGAAAAATTGAATCTTATTATTAAAGCATCGATAGATATGCATGCATTTAAGCCGATATGGAATACCAGCGCTTTAACCCAATAGTTTTCTCACAGCAAAAGCGTAATATATCGATATTGTGTCATAAGCTTTTTCAAACGAAAGCTACACATTGGTCCGTCAAAATGTGAATCTGTCCGAGCAGCACTCAACACAGCTTCGATTAACGGCTATATATAATCTCAAGAAAATCGATATATGGCTGTGAAAACGTTAAATTTTTATTTATTTGTTTATTTGTTTATTTGTTTATTTATTTATTTATTTTATTTTATTTATTTATTCAATCATTTATTTATTTTATTTTATTTATTTATTTATTCAATCACTTATTTATTTATTTTATTTTATTTATTTATTTATTCAATCACTTATTTATTTATTTATTTTATTTTATTTATTTATTTATTCAATCACTTATTTATTTATTTATTTTATTTTATTTATTTATTTATTCAATCACATATATATTTATTTTATTTTATTTATTTATTTATTTATTCAATCACTTATTTATTTATTTTATTTTATTTATTTATTTATTCAATCACTTATTTATTTATTTCATTTATTATTTATTTATTTCACTTATTTATTTATTTATTTATTTATTTATTTATTTATTATTATTTATTTATTTATTTTATTTATTGATTGGTTTATTTAATATATTTATTTATTTATTTTATTTATTGATTGATTTATTTAATATATTTATTTATTTTATTTATTTATTTATTTATTGATTTCTTTATTTATTTATTTACTTATTTATTTATTTTATTTATTTATTTATTTATTCAATTCACTTATTTATTTATTAAATTTATTTATTTATTTATTTATTCAATTTATTTATTTATTTATTTATTTATTTATTTATTTATATATTATATTATTTATTTATTTATTTATTTATTTATTCAATCACTTATTTATTTATTTTATTTTATTTATTTATTTATTCAATCACTTATTTATTTATTTTATTTTATTTATTTATTTATTCAATCACTTATTTATTTATTTATTTTATTTTATTTATTTATTTATTCAATCACTTATTTATTTATTTTATTTTATTTATTTATTTCTTCAATCACTTATTTATTTATTTATTTTATTTTATTTATTTATTTATTCAATCACATATATATTTATTTATTTTTTTATTTATTTATTTGATTTATTTCTTTATTCACGTATTTATTTATTTTATTTTATTAATTTATTTATTCAATCACTTATGTATTTATTTATTTATTTAATTATTTCCCAAATTTATTCAATTTATTTAATTATTTATTTATTTATTTATTTATTTATTCAATCACATATTTATTTATTTATTATTATTCTATTTATTTATTTATTCAATCACTTATTTATTTATTTTATTATATTTATTTACAAGAAAACAGAATCTTCATGATATATATTTACTATGAAGATTCTGTTTCTTGTTTTATTTCTCTTTATTCAACCACGGTAGTTGGGAATTCGACGACATATAATTACATAGATATCAATGCATGAAGATTCTGTTTCTTGTTTTATTTCTCTTTATTCAACCACGGTAGTTGGGAATTCGACGACATATAATTACATAGATATCAATGCATGAAGATTCTGTTTCTTGTTTTATTTCTCTTTATTCAACCACGGTAGTTGGGAATTCAACTACATATAATTACATAGATATCAATGCATGAAGATTTGTTTCTTGTTTTATTTCTCTTTATTCAACCACGGTAGTTGGGAATTCGACGACATATAATTACATAGATATAAATGCATGAAGATTCTGTTTCTCTGTTTTATTTCTTTTTATTCAACCACGGTAGTTGGGAATTCGACGACATATAATTACATAGATATCAATGCATGAAGATTCTGTTTCTTGTTTTATTTCTCTTTATTCAACCACGGTAGTTGGGAATTCGACGACATATAATTACATAGATATCAATGCATGAAGATTCTGTTTCTTGTTTTATTTCTCTTTATTCAACCACGGTAGTTGGGAATTCGACGACATATAATTACATAGATATCAATGCATGAAGATTCTGTTTCTTGTTTTATTTCTCTTTATTCAACCACGGTAGTTGGGAATTCGACGACATATAATTACATCAAATATCAATGCATGAAGATTCTGTTTCTTGTTTTATTTCTCTTTATTCAACCACGGTAGTTGGGAATTCGACGACATATAATTTAACATAGATATCAATGCATGAAGATTCTGTTTCTTGTTTTATTTCTCTTTATTCAACCACGGTAGTTGGGAATTCGACGACATATAATTACATATATATCAATGCATGAAGATTCTGTTTCTTGTTTTATTTCTCTTTATTCAACCACGGTAGTTGGGAATTCGACGACATATAATTACATAGATATCAATGCATGAAGATTCTGTTTCTTGTTTTATTTCTCTTTATTCAACCACGGTAGTTGGGAATTCGACGACATATAATTACATAGATATCAATGCATGAAGATTCTGTTTCTTGTTTTATTTCTCTTTATTCAACCACGGTAGTTGGGAATTCGACGACATATAATTACATAGATATCAATGCATGAAGATTCTGTTTCTTGTTTTATTTCTTTTTATTCAACCACGCTAGTTGGGAATTCGACGACATATAATTACATAGAATATCTATGCATGAAGATTCTGTTTCTTGTTTTATTTCTCTTTATTCAACCACGGTAGTTGGGAATTCGACGACATATAATTACATAGATATCAATGCATGAAGATTCTGTTTCTTGTTTTATTTCTCTTTATTCAACCACGGTAGTTGGGAATTCGACGACATATAATTACATAGATATCAATGCATGAAGATTCTGTTTCTTGTTTTATTTCTCTTTATTCAACCACGGTAGTTGGGAATTCGACGACATATAATTACATAGATATCAATGCATGAAGATTCTGTTTCTTGTTTTATTTCTCTTTATTCAACCACGGTAGTTGGGAATTCGACGACATATAATTACATAGATATCAATGCATGAAGATTCTGTTTCTTGTTTTATTTCTCTTTATTCAACCACGGTAGTTGGGAATTCGACGACATATAATTACATAGATATCAATGCATGAAGATTCTGTTTCTTGTTTTATTTCTCTTTATTCAACCACGGTAGCTCGGAATACCGACGACATATAATTACATAGATATCAATGCATGAAGATTCTGTTTCTTGTTTTATTTCATTTATTCAACCACGGTAGTTGGGAATTCGACGACATATAATTACATAGATATCAATGCATGAAGATTCTGTTTCTTGTTTTATTTCTCTTTATTCAACCACGGTAGTTGGGAATTCGACTACATATAATTACATAGATATCAATGCATGAAGATTCTGTTTCTTGTTTTATTTCTCTTTATTCAACCACGGTAGTTGGGAATTCGACGACATATAATTACATAGATATCAATGCATGAAGATTCTGTTTCTTGTTTTATTTCTCTTTATTCAACCACGGTAGTTGGGAATTCGACGACATATAATTACATAGATATCAATGCATGAAGATTCTGTTTCTTGTTTTATTTCTCTTTATTCAACCACGGTAGTTGGGAATTCGACGACATATCTGCTTAGTATATAGCACTGACGATCGGAATTCTGAATGAAATTCCGTGAATAAAGTGTTAAATGTGAATGTTTTATGTCTTGTTGTTTCGAATTAATGTTAGGATTGCAAGATACTTGCCAACTAATTCTATTCCATTTATAGTGTTCATCGTCTTTCTTCATTCAAAAAAAATTCTGAACGAACACTACACTGAAAATGAGTTTTTGTGAATTTCAAAAGAAATGTCTTTGAATTTTGCACCACCAGATATTTCTAGTAATGTTTCTTTGAAATTTCCAAGAATTATATTTTAAAAATTACTATCTTTGAGATTCGAAGATATTTTTTTGAAATTCAAGAATATTTCTTTGAATTTCAAGATATTGAGTGGTGCAAAATTCATAGAAATTTCTTTTCAATTTCACAGAAAGTATTTTGAGTGTACTTCATTCGGACAGTGACACTGTTTCAGTTCAACTTCGACCCAACTAAGTCACTAATCGAGGACCACGTAGGTTACATTTGTTCATACTAGTGCCGAAAACCACTAGATAGCAATCTTGCGTCTGTTAAAAACCCCTAAAATCGCCTTTATCACTTCCACAAGCTTATGATTTTTGGAGGTTATCAAACCATGGAATATACTTTCGTCCTAACGGATGCTAACGGTTTTTTCTCAACAGTACGCTTTAGATGGTTTATCAGGAGCGGGAATGATATGGACCCGTGCTGGTGGCTCTTCAATCATGAGTCACATGGGAATGCGTAGGACACAATTCGGCCATATACGCATGCAATTTACTCTAAAATGCTATATATAATCTAGGTTCGTGTACAAGGTTCACAGCTTAGGATGAAAATTTTGGGTGGGGGTACTCGTTGGAGAGGTATGTGTCGCAGGGAATAGGGAAGACGCGTTGGGTAAGCTGTTGATTCCCACAATTTTTCTCCATGCTTCCCAATTTTTCCACATAATTTTCTATATTTCCCAATGTTTCACTTGAAAATTTTGTAACATGCTAAATGCTAAAATTTCGCATGCGCTGGAGGGAAGTGGGGTGATTTGCCAGGCCCAGTGAGGTCCGACACGATCCTGTTTCCCTGAACTTCTACAGGGGGTGAGTTGCCGGGCCCCGGTGAGGTGGGACACGATTCTGTTCCCCTGAATTTCTACATAAAGCACCCATGATATAACCCCAACGCCGCCAATACTAAAATACACCGTATATTAATGCACCATCAGTACTGGCAGTATTAGTAGAAACAACTTCGTCGTCTGATTATTAATTATCATTCCAATTCGGCTTTGTCTAATCTTTGCCGCAAGTTTTTTATAACAAAAAACGCTCCAGTTTACCGCAATCATCATTTCGTTTCTTGAATTATTTTGAGATTTTTTTCGCCACGGTTATACGAGAACAGTCTGTAAAAGTTGGGCAAGAAAGCTAAGACAGTGAGAGAAAGATGGTGTTTCTTATATAGTTTCGGTCACGCTACTTCTATTTTTCAACGTTTTATAAACAGCTCCTAAAAACCCGCATACTTGAGACGGTAAAGCGGTACTGTGATAAGTTATGAGTTAGAAACCGTCGGTACTGTTTGTTTTTTCGTGAACAGACTTTAAACTGACTGGGTAAATACTAAACTGTCTCATACACCCATGATCGATGCGGGTAACCTGGGCAAACCAACAAAATCCAACGATGGACGAAAAGATGGCTTCAATATTCATACCAATACCCACAACCACACGTACCACAGCTAGTGTTGGACAACGGCCGGCTTTGGTAAATACTTGTCGGCTACGCCAATGCTCTACCGTAGGTTCAGTGGCTGGTGCAACTGCGGCACCCATGGAGTTATCCGGCTGATACCCAAGAGCACGGCCGGCGGAGATCCGCCACATCAATTTGGCAATAATTTTAAGTAATGTTTTAAAAAATCTAAATTTTCCGTATTGATTTTATGCACGAAATTGCAGTTATCTGGTGCACAATTACGTGGAATACCGCAATGATCTTTAGGCTGCAATTCTTATTATAGTGTAACAATAAATACTTAATCTATGCCCAGCAGTCTCGAAAAACAGCTTACGTGTTAGAACGAGGCCTATAAAACCATACCTGGTGGCCTCTAATGCTAACGAAATATGCGTTAATCAGATATTGCTCCACGTCACCTTATTTGCATTTTGTTGCATAAATGTGGTAACGCGTTTTCAGTTGGTAGGTAGACTCCAGCGGTCGCGTTCAAAAGTATCCCAAACGCCGTTTTATCTGTTTCTAAAACACTTCTTCAATACACTACAGATTATTTCCAAAAGTGCTAACTTATGATTGCATTTATAATCAAACAATCTATCTTTTATATCATTTGAACTGCACTGACGACCTGAGTAATCAACGTAAATACGCGTATCCGGTTCACGCGTTAACGATTTAGATTACGCAAAGCCTTTGTAGTTCTGGGCACTGGCCGAATTCTTTGTTGGTCGGTTTTGATAACGAGAGAGTAGATACAGATACGGCAGTATGATGTGTTTTTGGTTGATCCTAAACTTCATTACCTGGTCAAACACGTATCGATTTACACCCATGCATGATTCTATTAAGACCTGCATGTGGCATAAAAATGGAATTCAGAGATTTTGACCAAACTAATGACAGAATCTTACAGTTCTAACCGTGATATACGTACGTGGCGACCTGCTTTTAGCTCTAAAAAGTGTTTCAATGATGTGACACCGCGTGTCAGAGTGAAATTGTAATCTATTACTGCCGTATCTATCTTCATCCGGTGGGTTTTGATTTAATATTGCGCAGAATTTTTTAAAAATCTATCTCTCGCATGATTTTATAACGATTATCTATGGTAAGAAGGTTAAAATCAGGCTTTCTGTAAATTGTCAAAATCTTTTTTAGTTGTTGTAGGAAGTACATATTGGTGTAAGCTTAAAAGGGCACAGCTTGTGTTTAGTCACGGCATCTGGTTTTTCATGTGTATTTGAGACTGTTTTCAACTTGCCTGTTGTTTAAATCACATAATTCTTAAAGTCATATTTACGCACTCAAAATTTTTAGCTCAATAGGTGAACTCAAAATTTGATCAAATTTTGATCAAAATTTGACCTTTATTAAAATTGGGATATTTCAAAATTTGAGATTGAAATTTAAGCTCAAACTTTTTCACGCAGTTGATGATTGGCTACAAGAATATCATCGAAAAGTTTGACAGTGTTCACACGTTCAAACTTACCAAAAATGCAAAAAAAGATGCTTTCGAATTTTGATCACAATTTGGGCAAAAAGGTTAAGCGTGTCAACACGTCTGGGGCTATGTTTCACATTTGTAAACTCGTAAAGAGCTTTTTAACCAATATAAACTGCTGTAATATATTTCTCTGTATATAAACATATCAGCCGAAGCCTAATTTGATATCTACTACTTATTTTACATTTCATTTACGTTTAACACAATCTGACATACTTGCAATTTAGATATGTTTTTACCAAAATTTAAAGCCAGTTTTAAAATTTTTGAATTTTCGTTAATTATTCACTGTGTTCGGACAAAACTTTTTTAAAAAGATAGAACTTCTGCCCGATAGAATTATTTCCTTATCCCTTTTTCGTTCTGATCGTTTTATGGGTCCTTCATGTCGGTAGCCTTTGGCAAACAGTTCCATGAAATATAGATGCAAAATATGCGAATTTTTTCTTTAAGTTTATGTTCTGTAAATCAAATTATCGCTTGTTCTGTATCAAAGAAGTTCATCCGCCTATATATTATAAAATATTTAAACTTTATATTAAATATAAAATTTAATACTTTCAAACACCTAATTTAAATTTGATAACTTATTTGCGTCAAAATGACCAGCAGTGGCTGTGCTGTCAAAACTGTTGGTAAAAGCCCTAAAAACTGTTTCTGAAGCCGACCGCGAATTCCTCAATGTTTGAACGATATATAGGTGCTTACTTTGATAATATTCAAGTGTCGCAATGTTTTATAACGTCTTCACGTCACAATTTTGAATATAAGGTTGGCCCGTTTTGTGAACTTGTACAGGTTTCACAGAAAACTGAACACAAGAACAGGACTGTTGTATCTGTCTAGCAGCGGTCCGAACGAGACCGAAATATCTTAGGGCTAGCTGTATAATATTTTAGTTTCTTTAGGTATAGAAATGTATTAAAACAATTGTCTTTAAAACATTTAAATCAGGGACCTATTCTCTGTTCTTGTATGCTCGCAGCCTTCTGTAAATTTGCTATAATCGTCTTTGGGAATCGTTCTTATGTGTTGTTCCGACGCAGCGTAGATTACCAATATATTGTGAGGACTATTGATAAATATATTAATTGGAATTATTTTATATCTACTACTATCATATAACTATAATAGAAAGCCGAAACAGGAGCTAGTTTACCACAAAAACGCCAAGCATTTCAAAGATTTTAGGTAAAAATTTAGGACAAGATCCATAGTCAACGCTTGAAATATAGAAAATTTTTTTGTACAGTTAGTCAAATTCAATTCTGTCAACCAAATTAGTTTACCACAAAAACGCCAAGCATTTCAAAGATTTTAGGTAAAAATTTAGGACAAGATCCATAGTCAACGCTTGAAATATAGAAAATTTTTTTGTACAGTTAGTCAAATTCAATTCTGTCAACCAAATTAGTTTACCACAAAAACGTCAAGCATTTCAAAGATTTTAGTTAAAAATTTAGGACAAGATCCATAGTCAACGCTTGAAATATAGAAAATTTTTTTGTACAGTTAGTCAAATTCAATTCTGTCAACCAAATTAGTTTACCACAAAAACGTCAAGCATTTCAAAGATTTTAGGTAAAAATTTAGGACAAGATCCATAGTCAACGCTTGAAATATAGAAAATTTTTTGTACAGTTAGCCAAATTCAATTCTGTCAAACAAATGCATGAACCGAGAATGTATTTTTAATATAAACTACCGCATTGATGTTTAAATTTTGAACCTTTAATGTAATTTAATTTTTGTTGACAAAGGAATTTTGGAATAATGTTAACGCTTCAATGCATGACACAATGTGTGTATCGTTCAATGTTTGACAAACTCTCGCCGAAATCAGGGATCGAACGCTGGATATACTGGTGAAAGTTGTGCACGTTAACCACTGAGCTATCATTCCACTCAGCCTTGGAATTTCATAATGCGAGCGAGCAACAACGCACGTCCAAACGTGAAATATACGGCAAACACAGCTAACACAACAGTTTGCAATGTATATTGGGTCCATTTGCGCCCAGTGAGCATGAATGGGTTGATGGAACATGAAAAGATAAATGTTTTGCAGGTTTCATCTGCAAAATAGCTGCAACCAAGCGGTAATGCTAACACTATGAAGAGCAGTATCACACTCAAGCACACCCTTGTTTTATTCGATGATGTGGTAGTCTTTGCGACGAACCCTGCAAAAGGTGGCGGGTGCGTACGCTTCCAGGTTCTCCGGGAGGTTTTTGCTACTTTTCGAGGTTATCAGATGTACTATCGACTAGCCCCATGTTTCATTTCAGCGAAAAGCATAGACATCATTTAGCAAATTTAGCTTAGAGTTAATTATTGAACGGTTGAAAATAATTATATTTGAGGTGGTAAGTAACTATTTATGCATTTCTAGCATAGTTCACTTCTGAGCAATAGAATTAGCCAGAAATGGCTATGAAGGTTCGGCAACATAAAAGACTAATTAGATATTTAATACATTCCGTGTACTGTACATTCTGTTCCTTTCTATATTTAACAATGCTTAGTTTAACTATTACACAATGTTTGTACGATGTTAGCTTACCGATTACAAAATTTCATTGACGTTGTCAGTGTTGCGTTAAGCCATTTCAAAACTATTACTGAATTGTTTCATAAAAACTCCAAAATTATTTACAAATTTCTTCTAAAACTAGAGACGTACGTACAATAATACGTAATTGTTGAAGGTTACAACATAA
>JASANE010001983.1:0-76006 GCA_030248225.1 Trileptium ribeirensis
GATAATTACTAAATGAGTTCATTGGTCCGTTCCTAGGACCATTGGAATAACTGCGCGGGTTATTATTTGCACCTTGATATGGTCGATACTGCTGACCATTCGTGTGGTTATCATCGAAACGACGTGCGCCATTATCAAATTGATTGCTACGATAGGGCTCGTTTGAGCCTCCCGTGCGATTAGGCTGAGCTCCACGCTGTACATAGCTGGAGATATATACATCGACAGGCTGCTGTCTTCGCGCTACAGCATCTGCTGGTTCTCGCGGAGGGTATGCCAATGCCGGGCAATAGCGAGCATAGTGACCACTCTGGCCACAACGAAAACAATTTACTAATGGCATCTGCGGACGCGGTGCCACTGGCTGCGAATTATTTACGTACGGCTGCGCAAGCGCGTTCAATTGCTGCGGAGCTCCTGCTCGGCGGTCGATTACATCGAGTAATCGGTTAATCGTATCATTATTAAGTTCACTGGCACGGCGGTGATCCTCTAGAAATCATCCAAGTCCGGTGTGACCACTCCTTCTCCAGACTCTTCGAGAGGGGCGTTAACTGCTTTAGTAGGGCGCGGTTTACTTACTACTGCGGGGGTGTCCGGTTTAGGACAATCAGATATCGCATCCTCGTATCGCTTAGCAACTTCCAACATATCACGAAAAGTAGGACATTCATGAATTTGGTTCAACACTTGTCTGCGCAATTCTACACGTAATCCTCTCTGCAAAAATTTACGAAGCAGCGAATCCCTCTGTGGAGGGTCAACATCAGGGAATGCGCGGTCACACAACTTTTGCAATTCTAAACCATATATAGCGACTGTTTCCTCGGCACCTTGCTTCCTAGTGCAAAGGCCAGCTAGCGATTTCATAAACCATAACGTAATTATAAACCAGACCGTCAAAAGTTCTTCGTTGAGCTGGGGTCAGGCCTGCATAGGCCTCTCGAGCGGGTCCTCTCAATAGTGCGGGTATACATGTTAACTTTTGCTCATCACTCCAATTATTGGCACTAGCCAGTCGGTTAAATATTCGAATCCAATCTTCAAATCCTGACCTCCAGGTTTTCCTTCAAAGGTCGGCATGTCGCGGAGGGGTATTATAGTTGTCGCAGAAGCATGTTTAACAAGGTGGTGCAACAGGGCACCTAGAGTATCTTTCGAAGGATCGGGGAGAGGCGGTAAATCTCCATTATTACCTTCAGAGTGGGGCGGGTTATGATTTCTTCCAAAAGCGAGATCGTTAGCAGGGTTATTAAAAAGATTGTCATCCGGTTCTACATATTCTCCGAGATCAGTCATGGGTATTCTTGTCGGTTCGCCATCGAAAGTTATCTATTTCAACTCAAAATTTTGCAATTTTCTCCTAGTCGATGTTGGTTTCTCAAAAATCTCGAACTCTAATTTCTGGAATTAGCCTAAATTTGTCACAACTCTTGCCCGTCCACTAACAGTTTACACAAGGAGCAATACGTTACAAATCAACACTATATAACAACAATTTAAATATAAACAATAGTCTCAAGAGTTTACAGTGTCCCAATCCGACGGTGACGGCGTTCTTCTGTTCCACGAGCTTGTCCACTAGCGTTCGAGGTCGGTACGGTACGGCACTCCAGCGACTCGATCGGCGATTCTGGGTCGACGATGATGCTACGATTGAGGCGTTGGTCGAATCGAGGCGACAGTTGATTGGCGGTGACTTGTCGATTTCGGCGGTGATATGACGATTGACGCGTTGTTCGATTTGACGCGACGGTCGGTTGGCGGCCACTTTCGATGTTACGGCGCGGCACTCCCAATAAATTGATCGATGGCGTGAGGTCGCTATTAATAACGGCGACCAATTACGATAGTTCCAATAGTCCTCTTCGAGTACCGGCAAATCCAATAACCCTTGTAATATAACCAATATCCCAAAGTAGTGTGACCGATAACCCGTTTACTGTAATCAATAACTAACGATACCGGCCGATTAACCCGAATTACTTTTATTATTACCAATAACCCAACTAGTACGGCCAATACCACCAATTAGCCCAATTAATATTGCCAACTAATCCCACTAATACGACCAATTAACCCGAGTAATACGACCAATAACCCAAATTATTATTACCGATTTTCCGATTATTATGACGAGTTCCCGATGATTGTTCCAAAACCGTTGACGACGGCTCAGAGAATGGACAAAATTGAGTCCGTATAATTATCGACGGCGGCTCAATAGATTTGCAAAATTGAGTCCGTAAAAGTCGGTGAATTAAATTGACAGCGATTCGCAATACAAACGTACTATAATAGTTCAATAATAATTATTGCTCGAGTATATAGGTTAATAAGTTAAGTGCCTGAAATAGTGGTCCCCCTCTGGGGGTCGCTCCTCCGGACCGAACCTCTCGGCTAATAGTTGAATCGTTCCTTTTCCGCACGGGCGGTTACACATGTACACGAGTACATCCACATAACGGTACAACAACAACTCCAATAACGATACAACATAACAATCATATAACAGTCATCGATACATAACAATACCTACACTCCGATTAGCATCATCCTTGGTCATGCACTTGGACTCTTATAATACTCATATATATATAGATATAGTTCTCCAGAATTGATCATCTTGTATGTATGCGAGAGGTCACCTTTTCTTTCAAAAATTTCCATAAACTACATAAACGAGTAAAAATTTGCTTAAAACGTAAGGTTTAAACGAACAAATTTGGCTCACGGCGTGTGGGTTAGACGAATAAACTTTGCTCACGGCGTGTGGGTTAGACGAATAAACTTTGCTCACGGCGTATGGGTGGAACGAATAAAACTTTGCTCACGGCGTGTGGGTGGAACGAATAAAATTTTCTCACGGCGTATGGGTGGAACGAATAAAATTTTCTCACGGCGTGGCCCCCACTTATGTAATATCGACGCGACGCTGCTGCATTACGCACTTCCCTGACGTAATGCCCATACGACCCCGGCTATCGTGACTTCAAGGGCGGACCTGACGGGTTTCAATTACTCGAATGTCTTTTCCCGCGCGAGTCAGGCCCAAGAAATGACGGAGCTTAGCAAGCCGCAGGAGCGCTTCACAGGATGTGTTCTGATCCTGCCGGACGGGTTGCGCACGTAGTCTACGAGGTACTACCTTTGAGGTCCCCAGGGAGGTCGGCTCCGTCACCTGCTCACAGGCCAAAGAGACCGTACCACTATTCCCTATCCACGTCCAAACCCGGGAAGTGTAAAATTCTTTCGCACTTTCTAAAAATGGGCAATTTATTTAGTTTTGCTTTAGCCAGTGGCCCCCACTAGGGTCCGACAAATCCCTAGACGTTTAACGTCGGATCCGCGCGTATCTAAATTTCCTAGTTCGGGCGCTCAGCGTGAGTTTATAATTTTTCTAATTTGTCGCACTAGTCGTACCTTTACAGCAAACGTAATTAACAACGCAATTATAACCGGCGAGACACGCTGAGGTTTGCTCCTTCAATGCGCGTGTCAAACCTGAACGTGGGTCGTCGATTTGGGGTGACGGATTACAAACCCCTTCAGATCCTATCGCTACTACGGGTCAACAAAACACTTGCACAATTCGGGTTTTCAGTGAGCATTTATTGATGAGTTACACAGAGACTTATGGGTATACGGACAGATACATATTGTACGGGCGAATACAATAAGCGTTATGTCACAATGATGGCACGCTAATACATAATGAGCAGAGCTTCAATGGGGGAGGGTTGCGGAGTCATCGCCTTTTTCACAGAACTCTCACAGCTGAGTCAAAACACGGCATGTACTGTGAAGCCTTATCTTATGACAGCTGCGCTTACCTTACTCATGAAAAACAACAGTGGGTCAAATTGAAATCAGTACCGGTGGGTGCTATGGGTAGTTATCGACATAATGAAGGCGCCATCGAAATAACTATTTGCTCGGCACTGCGCTTGCTAACAGATAGGGAACTCCGACACAACAATAGGTTCGGGTAAGCGAAAGGCGGAAACGAGGCGGGGCATACGGGGTTGAGCGTGCAACGGGACGTTTGCGAGACTTCATCTTGCTCATTCGAATCACAAAATTATGGTACATGATAATCAGTTATTGATACTCACAGTTAGTAGCGATGAGGTTAGCCTATGACAACGTAATACAACAATTCATACAACGATACTTATTAAAACCATGACAATGTTATGTACAGCTCTTCGGTACGACTCCTAAATTCTTTTCTAAGGGTGCGACAACGGTACGATACTAGTTCTGTCCTACTCGCACACATACATACGTGTTTAGAGCGGCCCTATAAAAGTTATGATGGAGCATCTAAATAGGCTGACTAATTTTTTGATATTTAGTCTCTATGCAATCACTTTGTAAACACATTGGAATCGAGACCCGTTTACAGGGTCCCGGTAGACTGAGCTTGGGACTGAATATTGAGCTTTTACTAATGCGAAGCTCTGTTCAATTTACTATGCGGGTTGTACCTATGATTGTAATTGAGACGAGTAATATTAGTGGCGAGGCCTCGTAGGCCATCGGCATTACTCTATTGGTATGAAAACCTTGACTTGAAAAACGGTCGAACATGAGCTTTATTTGGTACTACAATTTGACGTTTCGTGCAATTTCTGCTCGACGAAGCGAGACAGTAAACGGAGGCCCCGGTTGATAAGACAACCGTAGACAATTTTCTAGCTTAGTCCTGCTGGACTTGTCTTCCTTAACTTGTTTGGTTCGCAATCTTCGAGCTAAATTTGGAGCACAGTTTGATTGGGTCTGAGGAGGGGTCTTTTGCCTTCTAATAGCTCCTTAATTTGGCGCTATTTCTCAGTGCAATTTTGCACTGGGGCAGAACTCGACCATCCGTGGCGATTTCCTAGGACCGGGTCAACGGTCCTCACAAAAAACGGTCACCCGGGCCGAGACCCGATAGACCCGAAGTCGCGCTTAGCGACTTCGATAATCTTACGACTTAAAACGTTTTCACTGGGGATGTAACTTATCAACACTGGGGAAGATAATATTTTCTTTTCCCCAGCTAAAATACGTGCAAAAACAAGACCGAAACAGCATTGCAGAAACGACATAAACTATAAAATTTGAACTATAAACCGAGTAATGATTGTGCGGGTCGGATTTAAATCGCCTATAACTTTCGAACGGGCCACGGCTTAGCCGTGCTCAATAGCTTAAACGAAAGGCCTAAAGGGCCTCTATATGTACGAGAAAAATCACTAAATGTCCTGGAACAAATGTCGAGTTGTTGACGTGTAAAGTTGGGTAAAAACGGATCACTATCGGGCCGTCGGGTTTGTGATTCCGACATGATAAAGTTGAATCTTATGATACTATCTAAAAATAGACCTACTTACGAGGAAACTGCGAGAATTTCGCCAAGATTCCTGGAGGGAATCCGGAGATATTCTAATTATAGCCATGTGTTCACATTTTCGACAGGGTCAGGCCACTTCCATGCCATCGGGTTCATGATTCCTACCGGATAATGTCGGGTTTCAGAGCGGTGTCCAATTGCGGACATCCCTACGAGGAAACAGCGAAAGTTTCAGCGAAATTCCTGGAGAGGTTCTTACGATATTTTACTTTTAATCTTAATTTCACATTTTAGTGGGGTTAGGCCACTTCAAGGCCGTCGGGTTTCGGTTTCCGACTCGAGACCGACATGGTTTAAACTTCTATTCGTCACTAGACATTGCTACGAAGAAACTGCCAAAATTTGAGTAAAGTTCCTGGAGTAGATCCTAAGATAATTAAATTTTCACATTTTGTTGGGAACACGCCCCTCTTGGGTCATCGGGTTTATGTTCCCAATGTAGTATTTAAACGTTTTAATTGCTAAATCGGTAACTCGGATCCACCTCGAGATCCGGGTAGAGTTTTAACCAAATTGCTGGGGAAACTCTTGAGGTACGTCAAATTTCCTACAGGGACGAGTTGTGTAGCTTGCAGAGCGGTATCTCAATATGCTTATTCGCGGCTAAGAACAACTTTTCACGTATGGAGGAGGTCTGCATCAATACTGCATTATCGTCGAGAGTTTGGTTGAGCTCCCAGAGCAAATCAACCCAAAAACACTGATAGATCCATATCAACAAAGCGTCGAAAATAGACGGACGGCTCCGCGTCCAAAAAATCGTAAAACGCATAAACCTTGCAAATAAACTTTAATGATGACTGGGTGAAACTTGTGCGTAACCGTGGATGATGCGGAGTTCTAATGATAATTTCCAATTAGGAACGTTTTATTTAACCTCGGTCGGCTCAAACTAAAGTTTTCAGTCTCGTCTCGACTCAGGGAATCATGTAAAATTATTCGGCGCGAGTGTCGCGCTTATTTGTGTCCTAACTCTTTGACCGAGGGAGGTCCAGTACGACTTTGGCTACCAAATCGATCTGTATGAGAGGTCAGTCATCGCCAAGCGCCTGCGGGACAAGCTAGGACGGGCGGAACTATCATGTAAACCGACGTATGGACAGGGAGTCCATGGAGACTTGTGCTTACGATCGTTCGATACAGACTGCTCGGGCCTAACTTAAATGATTCTAACCAACGTTGACCCTATTCGAGGCTTAACCTAAGCCTCCCTGTCCATACTTACGTAGGGCGATCCTTTGACTCGGCGTCCATCGCGGGTGTCCACTCCACCGCAGAAGCATAAAAGCGTAAAGAAGCAAGCCATACCATCGCGAATAACCAGTGAAGTAAAATCAAAACATTATTAAAGCGACAGAGCCGGTCTGCAAAACGACTGAACTCTGCGCTGCCGCAGTCGTACTGAACGCTATTTTGTTTGTGCAGTTCTGCTTTTATACCAGATTTTGAAAATTTCAAATTTGAATTTAGCGGCGGTGAAGGCTTGCTCAGCACTTTTAGTCAGATTTCTGATTTAATTTTTCCTAACTTAACTACCTTCTTTCGGCGGCTTCCTCCATATTTCCAAAATTGGGCCATAATATAGATCTTTCTTTTTTTTTTTTTTGCCCTTTTTTGGATTATATACTCCTCTATATTAACATTATACCTTTTATATATATATATAACACATCGACGTCTCCGCACTCCCGACCCACCTCTACATACGAATCAGAGCCTGGCCCGCCAGCTACTCACTTCTTTTCATCTTCCATCACGCCGACCTCCTGTTGAACAGAAACAAACAACAAAGATGAAACAACTAATATATTACACATATCCATAACACTCAACATCGCGTCTTGACTTAAACAAAAACGAAACCGATAATTAAACAAACGCCAAGCGTCCACATCGAACTAGCGACGCTGCAGCACACTATAAAGTCCGCGTCTAATCGAAACTCATATGCTTAAAAGACAGCGGCATCCTTCAGTAAACATTCAAGAGCAGCTTACAACTCTCCACATTAAAATAAAAACATACATACATCTTAGCGTCCACACACTTACACGTATGTATTCGGGATTGGGGTTAGACGACGCGGCTTGTGTAAACAAAAGAAGAAAACGAGGGCGAAAGGGTAGAAAGAGGGTGGGGGTTCCTGAGGAGATGGCCAGAATGCTAAACCACACCCGGATTCGGACTCAGGATGTCCGTCCGGTTAGAACGATATGTAACAGGACCGTATTCGGTCTTCAGGGGGAAAGTAAGCTCTTGGGGAAGGGTCCATGTCGAATTTTTCAAAAACGAGGTGTTTTAAACGGTTCCCCCGGGTTCGGGGTACACTTTTCTGGGGTGTTTTATATATTATTGGGTTAGTCTCGATACGGGGAATCTAATGAGGGGTGACACGTCTGTCGGGGCGTCATTTTGAAATCCTCATATGGGGTATCTAAAAGTGGGCGCAGCGGGACCCGTCTGGGCTCAAATTAAAGCCTCGGGTCTGGGGATTCTAATGATATTACGCCTATAGTTCTACGACTAAAATTCGTGGAATTATTTGACTAAACGTATTCTACCGGCTTCGTATATTAATGTCTCCCTAAGTCCGTGGATCCGGGTCGGATTTCCACGAAACCGGTCTCATTCGAAAGACCGTAAAATTTGCTATAATAAATGTTGAGCACAAAATTTTGAAATTCCTAACGGTTCCGGAGTTATGGACCGGAGCCGCTATTTTCGGTTTCTAAATTTCATAAATTTTCTAATTTTCTTTCTTATCTCAACCAGCGAGATTGAACGCTGGTAGACTATGTTTCGTAATGTTATACAAATTACCAGTGTAGCGAGCACTGGTAAACTTTATACTTTCAGTTTACACTTATAATTTTCAGGGAATTTTCTCAATTGCAGTTCGCTTTCGAGCGAGCTGCCATATTTCTGTGGTCCTCGTTCGTGAGGACGGTCGTGACGGGTATTCGTCACGGCCAGTCTTTCCTATGAGAATCTGTAACAAACTTTGTGGTCCTACCATTCGGGTAGGGCAATTCCCACCTATGTACTTATACAGGGTTCAGCGGGGGAGTCGTACCGTCCTAAAATTCTACGAAATCGCGCATGACAAGAGCTCGCCATACGCACGGTCTGCACCTATAAAATAACAATTCGCGTACGTAAAAATCCCTAAAATTCCTACTAAAATCCGGTCAAATATGTTACACTATACCGATCGTACTTCCAACCTAAAATTCACAAAAATTACGACAACGTATGACAAGCAAGATACATAAATGCATAGCAAAACGCAGGCGCTTTTATGGCCTGATCAATCAAATAAAATAGTACAATCATAGCACGAAATGATCATTGAACGGTAGATAATGACAATAATAGGACGGCGCTTTTATGGCCTCCCATGACATCAATGAACGGTATGAATAAATACAACAATTATATATAACTGGTTAACACTTTATGTCCCAATCAATCTGCCAGATCCTGTACCTGAAAATACATATAATCAACGACATCGCTTCCAAGGGTACACGATTATATGATACAATTATGGTAATATATATCAAAACGTGCCTTTATGGCCATCCAAAGTATAACAGGAGCAACAATCAGGATACGTAATTCTACCACATATATCAATGATGCCTTTATGGCCAATGATACTTATACAAAATCATGCAAATGCCAATATATACATATATACCAAGGCGTGCCATCGGGGCACTACAATCAATGTATATAGATGGATATAAATATCTGTATATACAGTTACGATTCCTTGACGAATATCCATCCCTGAAACATCAACAGCGATACCCATTTCAATCAAAAGACAACGTCGGCGGTGCAGGCCGAAATACTGAAAATACGAGTCGGTTACATAGCGGGACTCGTTAAACCTAATTATTCCGTTTACCTATATATAGATATATGGTGCGATTGAATTTGTTCCAGTTACGTACATATATACTTTGAGTTTCAGTTCGATCTTACATATATATATATCCGATGGTTTCTGGTTTACCATGATGATGTGCTTACATAACTGTATTAATCTTGCGAGTTGTTTCCATTGCTGGTTTACGTATATACTGTGGTTCATGATTTGTGCCAGTTAGGCGGTTTATATATGAGGTGATGACAGGGTTTTAGGGTCGATGGGTATATATAAATGAACTCAATATATATATTCGCTTGCGCCAAGGGGCGATTAACTGATTCTGCTTACATAGATGTACATATTATAAAGCGAGGGTGGGTTCCGTACCCTTTTGGGCTATTCCCGTATAGTGTTCCAGGTTGGGGAGACTCTGGGGCTGAATTCGAAAATGTTGGCCACTATACACGTGGTCATGATTATTGGGGAACTCAACTAAATGTTGACCATTACACTATGGACAGGATTTTTTGGTATTCACTAAAATGTTGTCCATTACACTGTGGACGGAACTTTTTGGTGCTCGGCAAAATGTTGTCCATTACACTGTGGACATAATTATTTTTGTTCGAAAAAATGTTGACCATTGGGGTGTGGTCAGAATTATTGTAAATGTTGACCATTATCGTGTGGTCAGAATTATGAGTTTTCGATAAAAGTTTACCATTAGGCTGTGGTCAGGATTATCCACCTCGTAACGATCCGTAAGGATCTGTTACAGATACAACACGAGTTATACGGGCAAAAGCGGAGTAAGCAAACCACTGAGCTACATATGTAATGGCTATTGCAGGGTTCCCCAAGGAACCCTCGCAGAGTAAGCGAATAATCGCACGTGCAAACGTACGCCGCATGATTAACTACTAAGAAGGCGCCAGAGATTGAACCAGAGTTGTTAACGTGTTGATTGGGTTTGCGTACGTGAACCATTGACCTCTCTAGATGATGTTGCTCTATTTCTTAAGGAGCATCGCGAAGCGAATGAACAACAACGCAGGGGCAAACGTACGTTGGCACGATTAACTGAGTTAACGCAACGCTGTCGCAATGTGTGCGGATGTCAAATGGCAGAGTAGGGCATGAAAGGTTAAAGGATATACCAGAATTATGTTTTCTTCTGAGACAAGCAGTGGCATAAGAACATTATTGTTAAAGCCGTATTATAGTTTATTTGCAGGATTTTCGAAACAGTGAATCTAGTGTTTTCTTTAAAAATAAAATAGATTTTCCAATTTATTGTTGTATGTGGATAAGCATTTCTCAATTTCGAAACAAATGACTAAGTACCATTCAGCACTTTACACTATTAGCATCATCATTATACCCTAGTACTCTACTTACGTATCGCAAATTAATAATAACTGCAATATTCACATGAATAATCACGTCATAAACTTGTCAACGGTACCTTGGATGAATTCTGCATGACTAATAAAGCCAATTTGGTGCAGATATCTCAAAAATCGCCATTTCTCCAAGTCATTATATTTATGCAATAATATTTGAACTTGATTATACCGATTGCATCTTCCATTCGTTTATCGTAACAATTTAATCCTAACTAGGTTTGAGTCCCATCACAACAAACTTGGATTAGGGTTACATGATAAGGCGTTTATACAGGGAGAAAAGGCTGACCCCTCATGAACCCTAAGTGACACTCCCATGATCCGTAAAATTATCGTTTTGACCACCATAAATTTTTCCTCCTTTTTTGCCAATTTTACGCAATATTTGCTAAAACTTCCTGCACGCAAAAAATACAGCTTAATGACGTCGACCTTTGGGGGGGACAGATAACGCCGAATGGATACCAATAATTTATAAATGATAGCTGCAAATGTCATGAGCGTGATACCTAGTTACGCTCCCGTTAGGGGTCAGAACTGATCACTAGCATCAAAGGTAAACAAACACGGATATGTTAATACTAACCACTCAACTTTACCGTAATAATTTAAACAAGTAAGAATCAAATATGAATTTCGTGACCCAGGACGCCAACAGGAAAATAATTATGATGGACTTTGCATTTAAAATCTTGAATACGGCAGCTACTAATTATACTGGTCACATCAAGACTTGTAGTATAAAATAGCAAATAACAAAAACTATGTACATGTAGGTATGCTCGTGTTGTATCCCGTTCTCACGGGTGAAATGATTGAAAAAAAATTTAAAACACGTGAATAGCGTCATTGTTTACTTTTCTTGTAGTACGCTTTCGCCATCAATTATTTCTTCGAACATAATTTTCTCGTCCTCGGCAACCAAAACATTTGGCACATCAACTAAGGCTAGAAAAATGAAATCAAAAATGAAAATGACTGGAAAAAGCGGGACAGTGCAAATCTCCATTTCCCCAACTTTTCGGCCCGTACGAGGCGCACAGTGGTCACTTCAGCAACACAAGTCGATCATTATCACATGTATGCTACTCAATTTACTAAACCAAGAGAAATGGAAGGATGGGTCACCCTGGCCCGGGTTTAAAAGATATAAAATATGTTATAAAGTATTATCACGCATATTACTCAAAATGCACAAACAATAAAATGCTTTGGCTACGATTAAGAAGCTGTACTTAATATTATCTAATATTGTGATGCTGCATTAGGAAAATAAGCTCTCGAAATACAAACGATCATTATTTACTTACTAGTAACACGTAAACGTGGGTGACGGAGGCATGGTGGTTAACAACGGCGTGAATAGTGCATACAGCTTGTGGAATTTCTAACATTTTTGGTAACAATAATAAGAGGAAGACATGAAAACGTCTAGTTATTTATACAGTAGAATGACAATACATCTATCAACTTGTACCCATCAATGAAATTTAGTCCAAATCGGCCGAGTCATTCAAAAGTTATAACACACTTAATAATTTTTCACTCATTTTTAAGAGACTTTGCTTAATTTTAAGAGAATTTATAAAGGTAAGTAGATCACTCGTATACAGTCTTTTAGAAAACGTGAAGGTACATGTTATGTAAAAAATGACCGAGATAGCACGAACGGTTGTCGAGATATGATGAACTTAGGTTTCCCTAAGTCAATTTTAAGAGAATTTGCTTAATTTTTAAGGAAAGAGATGAAATACGTCAATCAGCTATATACAGCTGTTTAGAAAACGTGAAAATACATTTTATGTAAAAAAATCGCCGAAATAGCACGAACGGTTGTCGAGATGCTGTGAAAAAGCTGAAAAAATGCCAAAAATCCCTAAGTTTGAGCAACATTTGCTTAATTTTGAGTACAAAGCAATTTTCGTAGAAAAAAGTGCTCAATGAAAGGGCACTCCGCAAGAGAATATGCAACACGAAGAAAAAAAAATTTCTAAAATCGGCCCAGGCGTTCAACCTGCAGACCTGTCTGTGACAAACAAAAAAAAGTCACAGAGAAAATTGAAATTTTGCGTCTAGTATATTGATATATAAAGTTAAATGTACGCCTCCGGCTGCGACTCGCCACCTTCGGTGGCTCGTCTTGCCTCCGTCAATTATCAAATTAAATTCAAGCTAATCTTCTAACAACAGACGTACGTTTTAACGAAATAAAATATTACCTGGGCAGGGCACTAATATTTTAACTATAAATTTCTTATCTACATATCACAATATTGTGATATATAGCACAGCATTGTTCAACGGATGTCGCTTTTACTAGACATAGTTGAAAACTCCACAGATATGATGGCTTAAAATTAGCTAAAGCAACATCAATATTGAAGATGACAATATGAAGCATAATTGACATATCAGCAGACGTTTTATAAACTTACAAAATCACCACAGAAACTGCAATTCCACAATTAAACAGAATATTATTTCTTTTCAACAGTGATGCAAGCTTATTCATGCACACCCACATAACAACGGTTTACCCTAATTCGAAAAAGTCAACACAAAACAATTAACTACTAGCCCCCTACATCATACATGTCAAAGCAGAGGTTGAGGTGGCTACCCTTCCCCTGAGTGTCACGTTGTAATTTTAGCTAAAAATAGGATGAAAATAATTATCAAAATTGAGGGTTAAAATCGGAAAAAATAAGTTGTCGACGGGGAGGAGTTCGTCAACTTTTTCAGCACACCCCTGAGAGGATATGCTCCGATGGTCTCTACTCCTCTGAGACGACCTGCCTCACCCCCACGGACCTAGGCTATCCCCCCTGAGACCTTGGGGCGTCAACATGTATGTCGTACATCTTTCCACTTCTGAAATTATATATTTCAGTTCAGTTTATTGTTAGGCATAGTAAAAATTAGGTTCTGAAAAAATGTGAAGCTAATACTGGTATTCTGTTAGTTCAACACCGAAAACCAGACACCAAGGGGCGAGACTGTAAGAAAACAGTACGACACGAAGATCACTCAAAATGAGAACAGCATGTTCCGGTATCTTATTAACATAGTGTTACTGTCACTATGTAGTTCTTGTGGTGGTGTATTATTTATACGAATTTGGATCCCAGAAGTTAAAATATTAGAATTCAGGATTTAAATAATTTTATGGTTCTGTTTTGTAACAGGGTCATTTCACGAAACCATGTACTTTTGAAACACCATTTTGAAGCCACAATGAAGCGTTTTCGTATCTACCGTGTCTAGACTCCTTCCGACATAAAAACCCTGAATTTTTCGAATATCGATGTCTCTATGCAAAACGAGCTACCTGAAACCTGCTACAGGGGTCGCAAAGGGTACCCTTGGGGGTCAAATTTTAATTCGAAATAAGTCCTTACTATGTAGGGTAACGCAGTGAAATGTGAACCATTGTCTGTTTGTATGCAAGTCGGACCAAAAGGGTCACGGTCAAGCCGTTTGGAGGACCTGGGACCTAAAATTGGTGCAGCTAAGGCCCTTTTATGGCTAAAAAATGACCAATTTAGAACGAGCCTGCCGGAGTTTTTCCAGCGCAACGGAGACAGCACGTACTGATACCATTTTACGCTCACAAACCAACCATCAGTGGGTGATGTCCGACAAAAAATTTCAGGCAGATCCTTAAGCCTTGTAAAAATTGGCACCCTGATATGTGTTAATCGGGGGGGGGCTGCACTTCAGGTCGGGGAAGGGGCACACCTTCCTACAACATACATTACGTCAAACTTTAGCTACTTCATGAGATTCTAGATTTATTTTAACACGCTGCTGCTGTAAAACAAACACAATTGATCTATGATTAGCTTACATTTAGGCGATGATACCAAGGGCAATGCGAAGAATAGATGTGCGGGCAAGCAGAAGGGTTCCCTAGCTACCCAGATAACAGCACGTCCCCATATCATGGTGCAATGTTGATGAACTTATATACTAATATGGTTCTTGCGACCTTCGGTTTCTTTTATTATACATGCGGTCTGGGGGTGCTACCGGTCGGGGGGGGCTACATTTTCATTAAAAAATTTTAATACATGGGTCGATTCTCTGGTGGGGCGTTACTATGTTTCTATCCGGCCTATTGTAACACTGTATGCTAAATTTGGCTTATTTAAATTTAATTTTCGTAAGGTCGGGGGGTAGCTACATTTTGAATACCCCATTTTCGGCACTTTATGACCTTCGACCTCATAATCAAACAACACATGGACAGACGCTGATATTCTTTTTTTTTCAATAACACCTGTACTGATTACGATTATCGTTATATAGCATTTTTGGCGCTAGTGCACTTTGACGTTATTTACCAGCGTATGCAAGGTGCCAGATGTGACCTTGGTCGGGGGGGGGGGCTACATGTCACGAAAAAACCTTCGGAAGCTTGACGTCAGCTTGAGTGTCGATGCTTACTCCCAAGTTTTTGAGGAAAAATTAGCAAATACCAAAGGATCACAGTGAAATGAAAACACAGTATCACGTGCTGGCGATACGGCGAATGTTTATGTTGGGACATGTGTTATTGGCCTCATTTGGCCAACCCGGTTTGAACGCCTCTGGCTCCTGCTATATTAGGGGTACAGAGGTCCACCATACTTCATTATGACCGTCGGACATGCTATTACTACATCTCACAGCGACATTAAATTTCCTTCCAAAAGACTGGTGCTATGAGCGAAAAAGTGACAAGTAGCCTCCCCCCGACTAAATGACATGGTTTCGTGAAATGACCCAACTAAAATTTTTTCAGCATTATGTAATTACTATGCAAAAACGCAACTTTTTCCTTCCCCCTGCATGTTTTGTCCTTCGCCGTAAATTTCAAAACCCAAAAGTCCTAGTGAAGCGTTTAGATCCGATTTAGGTTAATAATTTAGCTATACAATAAACACCGGATTTTGCGGTGAGTGGCTTAAGCAGTTTAATGCTACCCAGCGCCTGCTGTTTGACACAGTGTATTACATGCAATGTAAAATACTGCACGCAAAATTGTAACTATCGTGGCTAATCAATGTCTCGGTGGTCCAGTGTGCTACAACTGTCTCGACTACTGTTCACCTTTACATATTTTCTTTGTATTTATAAAATAGCGAACCCAACTAAACCAGACTGAAATTACTTACGGGGGTTCCGGTGGGGCGTTACGAACAGTGGTCGCAAATTCGGAGTCACTTACGACCCGCGGGAAGATGGAAGGACCCAAACAGGGTCAAAGGTCAAATTTATTTCCAACTTTTAGTTCTTTCAAATCTGGTCCTCCACATCACGGAATACAGCTTGAAATCAAATTTTACACTGTATTCCGTGATGTGGAGGACCAGATATGAAGGAACTAAAAATTGGAAATAAATTCGACCTTCGACATATCATACACTACGGCAGAAGCGCTGCATTTTTTGCTAATTTGACGTTAACATTACTTATCATCAAATTTGCACTTTCGCTACAGTTTTGTTGACGACAAAAAACCCTGGAAGTGGGTCAGTGATTTAACTATATTTAACGAGAGGAGAAGAAGTCTTCGACGGAGTTAGCATTTGGCCAAACACGGCCGAGCCCTTCCTGGTACTCCAGAAGCCACTATATCCTTAATGATTGAGCGATCAAAAAGTTACTAAACTAGTAAACGTAGTAAATTACAAAAAGGCAAAGTATGTGGTATCTTATTTGTGTATGCATGTATTTCAACTAAATATTTAATCAATAATTTATAATAAGTATCAGGTTTAAGGCAATTGGTGTCAAATCCACAATACAAATAGCTCACTAGCTAAAAAATAGCTAATTAGTAACACCAACAAATTAGCTAATTATTTAACTAATCACCACCCATGATAAAATCATAGAGCTTTGAAAGCTACATATTCATGGTCAAAAAAATCGAACACCCCCGAGCGGAACAAATTAGCAATTTTGAATTGGTTTTAAAATTTGCATAAGATTACCTAATAGGCTAATTGATTAACTAATAAGCATATAAGGTCAAGTTTTAGAGCTTCTGAAATGTCATATCCGTGATCAGCGACATAGAAAACCCCCGTGTGCAGTTTATTTTTCAGTTCTGAGCCCTTTGAAAATTTTCAAAAAATTAGCTAATTAACTAATTAAATAGCATATTTTACATACCTCGAATAGTAGTAAACACCATATTCACAATCATCACGGTGAGATGTAGTGCATGCACCAAAATAATAGCTTTACACTAATGATTCAGTGAAAAATAGCAATTTTTGTTTGAAAATGCTAAATAGGTTGACTCGTTTAGCGAATTAGTTAATTAATAATTAAATGAAGCAAATTTTTCGACCAAATTTATACGACTTGCACATGTCCGATATTAGACCTTTCAAACAAAAGTTTTTTGAAATCGACCCAGTAGTTATTGAGGAGTTCCACGGAGGACGGACGGACGGTTACGAATTTTCCCCCTTTGCCGAAAACAAAAACGCTTCGCTTCGCTCCACTGAATAAATATCACATTTCAATTTGTCATTATTACATAATCACCTGAACCAAAGGCAGGTCGTACTACACCGGCGCTAGTTGCACTGGTTGAACAGTATGCCTCGACTACTTGCAACAGTTGCCCGTCTTCTTGATCTGGTTGAAACTGCGCTAAAATGTGCAATAAAAATATGTTATCTACAACAATAGAGCAAAATGTTGCTGCAATCTTACTCACTGCTGAAAGAAATGATTAATAATTACGTGTGCCAGTGCATTGAATAGTTACAGTCGGAATTAAGTGCTCAAACGACTTACGAAATTTCTATCCTTATCGTTTAAACAAAAATCAATCGTTGCGATTAATTTAACGAAGTTCAACTTAGTTAAAAATTATTAGCGATCAATCACCATGTTACTTTAACGAATTTACTTTGTCTTCGCTTAACTGAATTTCGTTTAACTGAATATCGTTCGATTTCGTTTGTATTCGATTTTAGTGTGCAATTTTAACTCTATACTTATTTGCAAATTATTTCCGCAACGTTAATTGTATTTTGCATCACATCACACAACAGTCTCCAAAATTCTAGGTGTGGTCTCGGGGGCCGGGCCGACCGCCTGCTGTCGGAGGTTGGAGGAGCCGTTTAGGGGAGGTTAACACCGCAAAATATTCAACTTGGTGCATTCGCATTATATATATTGCATATTATATACCTAGTACTGCAATAAGTACGACAAAATACTTATATAACAGCATAATAGAGATCTACGAGCTTCAATCCACGATGTATTAGGTTAAATCAAATTACAAAACCAAGTGAGTTGAAAAACAATTGCCACGTAGGTCAAATTTTCAACGAGGAGGATAAAATCCACGGGGTCGGCGGACACGTTTAGGGGTCGGCGCAGACGGTTAGGGTGTCGCCCCAATGTATAAACCCGGTAAAATTTTACATGATATAACCGAGATATTATACAATGATAATGTTGCCCGAAACAGTGATTTTGCAAACAAGACTGAGATGTTCCGTATATTTGAACGAAAAAATTCCACAAAGATTAAATCGCAGACAGCTTATAGGTTGAACATAAAATGGTATTTACCTTTATTTCGTCTCAGCTTCACGTCGCGAGAGTCTTCTTTCGCTCCACTCCCAGAATTGGTTCTTCCTCCACCTCCGCCTCGTGGAGCAGGCGATGGTCGAAACGAAAGCACATTTGGTGGCGAAATCATTGGCTGGTTGGCTGCACAAGGTGAACTAACCAGAGGTTGATAACCGTTGGTTAATCTACAGAAACGAAAAAACTGTTCTGAATATCTAGCCAAAAATTAGTTGGCAAACCACATAAGGTGATAAAGAGCAGAGTCAAACAACATGACGTTTAGCCGAATCAAGAATTCTGAAGCAACCGCCGTGAACTTACACTTTCCAGAGAAAAACGTGTGTCTAAAAGAAAGTTACCGATACATGAAGGTTTTTCAAACGCAATAAGAGTCTGGTAAGAAATTAAAAAAACTAGTAAAACTGTTGAAATCATACCCCTGAATTTCGAATTATCGAAATGAAATGGTTATATAACGTGACGCCGTGATGTTGTACCACCACGCTTCAGAAATCGAAAACCTAACCTAGCAGTGCGTTAGATTAGTTAAGCCCGCAATGATGCGTAAAGCAATGACGTTCAGGCGGATATATCAAGCGAGTATGGCTCGACTTACGTCAAAACGTCTAGGCCTGCCGAAGTCTAGAAACGGTGTCAGCCACTTCAGAGCGATACGTCGGCCTGTTCTAAGCGACCAAGTTCGCCAGCTCAAAGCGTTACAAGCTTAGAAACGTAGCTGCCTTATCAACAACAAGAACGCCGCTTCTAAAAGTTACTGAAACTACTTACTGATCACAAACTAGAAAATATGAACGTATTTATATCTGCCACAACCAGGCTAAAGTCAAAACAACAACCGACGAATTTCTTGTAAAATATCAATATCATTTTAATATTCCTCCGGCAATAGTCACAATATTTGCACACATCGCCTACTCTTAACCTTTAAAAAAATTACTGAAAATGTTCCGCAACGTCAAAACAATATTTGTAGCAGCTCGCTAGAACATCGGCTGAGCTGTTACACAAAGACTCTACACTCACATTACAGTTATAATATATAAAGCTTGACAGCGTGAAAATAATAGCAGAAATTCGTTTCATATTAATCTTCACTTCTGTTAAACGGTAGTAAGAACCCCTAGACAAAAGTAATGCGATGTTTTTCTACCATTTTAAAAGAAAGATCACGTACCCTGCTGCTGGAGGTATCATTTATTATCCGAACAACAAAAATAAATGCAAGCTCTCGATTTCAAAACGTAAAAATACCTTGAAACAAACAATTTGTATTCCCGGAACCGCCACTATCTAATACTTTACAAAACTTGCCGCTCTCCAAATCTTAAAAAATGTTATTTTACTTAATTGACTGTTGTAATCCAATCATCTGCTGCTGCTGAAGTTGCGACATCAAGTGGCTTGCTGGTACTGCTGCGGAATAATTATTATCATTATGACTGTAAGGCAAGGTGGAAGACTTTTTCACGAGTTCTGCTTGACCAGGCGACGGTAACGTTGAAACTTCAGGCTGCACCGCTGGTGACAACAATTCAGTCTAAACATAAGAATTACAAAACTAAAACTACGGAGGCTGGTATCAAAAAATTAATCAGTGATCCAGGCACCTTGCGCTCGAAACAGGTTAAAATCAAGCAATAGCCCTATAGCGAACAGCAAAAAGCGATATTTCCAAAATTTATATGTAGAATCTGTGTTTTATCAAATTTACCAGTATTGACTCTCATAATTTACACTGGTAAATTGTAATGTTAAATAAAATATCAGCTACCAGTATTCATTTTCACTGGCTCAGTTAGCTGATAAAACGACTTTTAAAATGACAGTTTCGAATACTCGGAATTGGGTGTCTTTGCGGCTCCGGCCCATAACTCCGAAATCGTTGAGAAATCGGTAGAGAACTGAACTTTTTCGATACAGAAATTTTCGGACTTTCCATTTCCTTTGAGACCGGTCCTGAGGAAATCCGATCATGATCCACGGACTTATTAAAGAATAAATTAATGGTACCCCTGAAAATTGTTGTTAAACTTATGAATTATTTTAACAATTGATATATCAGGGAGTAACCGGAACCGAAATTTACCGGAACCGGAACCGTCCATTGAAACCGGATCCGGAAGCTGGCCTTCGAAACATATATATAGTAAAACATATCAAAAAAGAAATGAAGGTACAGTGGATTTAAAATGTATTAAAAATAACTTTTACATTAAACTTAATGTATTACGATGACATTATTGCCTGTCTGAAACTTTAAAGAGACTGAGGAAGCTAACATTAGAGCTATTGAGAGCGGCAAACCCTTGGTCCGTTCAAAAATTATGATAAATTAAACCCGAGCAGCGCAAAAGCCATTTTCATCCTTTTTCTCCAGATATGTTCAGTTTAATACGTTAGATTTTGGTTTAGTTTCTCTATAGCATTTTCATTGCTGTTTCTCTTTGCCTCAGAGTATCTGACATCAACGCAGCACGACAACTACGAAGTCTCGAAACTTCGATACGATGTCGCTGCGAAAGCAATATCAAATTTACCAGAATTGGTAAATTTGATGGCAGGGGCTAGTTTTTGCGTAGAAACTTTAGCAACATCGCAAACTGCGATGCTGGGTCCATCACGTCCCGGCCCGAAAAATCAGTTTTTGAAAGGACCGGTGACCCGGCCCTCACCAGTTAAAACTTTAGGTCAAATCCAGCCTCTGTGCAAATTTTCACATAGAAATGCTAGAAAAACCTCTAGAAATTCCAAATTTTAAGTTTGCCCCATCATTTTAATGGGTTGGGTTAGGAAGCTCGGTGAGACCGAGAAACCCACTCACTGGAGAGCGCCAAACCGAGTTAAAATTAGTAGGAAAATTTGTTACAACGGTAATGACCGTCGGATTCGACGCGTACAGAGACATCTTCATAGGTAGAAATTGTCGAGAATACTAGGTAAATGTTATAGCACGTGGAGCTCTCTCCGAGAGCCCTTTTTACTTCAAATGCACGAAAATTTACACACTTTAATACCCGTGTCAATGGCCCACCAGTCATCGATACTTATAGGTATAGGCCCCAAATTGGTTTTAGCTTACTGGGTAAAATTTTAACCCCTGCCACATGCCCTAAAGTTGATGCAGAATGCATACATTCGTATTATATAGCTATACCATCTACACAGACTTATTGACCTGCAAGAATTTTACCGCACTGTGACCCCTGACAAATGGTTCATCAGCTTAGGCGGGTACCCCGTATCACACTAGTACCATCGCTTCGCAGCGATCATGAGCCATTCAAATCGATAGGAAAATGATTTCCACTTCGAGTAATTGAGTTCGGACATAGAACTAATTAGGAATCAGTTAAGTAGATTAAGATTAATCCGGTGGAGATCGTAAAAGTTGGGGACAGCCCCAAAGTGGCTCATTGCTCCGGCAGTGGTCTACTCGCAAGCTCAACCGTAGTTTCCTTCCTTTTCGAAGGAGGATTAATTAGGTAAGCATTTCAATCACAAGTTTAAGAAATCATACATAAGACGAACTAATAAATCAACAATTTTTGATGACCCGTATATAATGTTTTCAAACTGGGCCGCCAAATATAACGGTAGTGCGAAGATCCTTCTTTGCGAAGTTGGATAGTAAAATTTGTATATAGTACACTTGTGAACCGTCGGATCTTTAAGGTAACAAAATATTAACCTCAGGCGATAAAAATAATTTTTTAAATACGTTAATAACAGGTGTTTTAGAAAAGGAGACATAAGTGCGTTGAAAAGCCCGCAAAAAGAGCTGATCTTTGACGATGACGCCCGCTCAAAAATTTTATCAAACACTTTCTCAAGTGTTTTCACCATAGATGATAAGCATTTGCCTTTCTAATAATAATTCAGCAAACGTTCAATTGAGCTGGATTTTGTTCACTCCCGCCATAGTACATAAATACAAGGGTAAATTGAAAAAGAAACACAGCCACGCATCCGATGGATTCACTCAGTATTTTTAAAAGAGTTGCGAGATATTCTCACATTTTGAGCAATTGTTCATCAATGGTATTCTACCAAGTATTTGGCTACATTCTTATATTATTGCTATATTTAAAAAGGATCTGCGTCAGATCCATCAAACTACAGACCAGTTTCCCTAATTTCTAACTGCTGTAAGCTCATGGAATCCATAGTTAATGACAAGATTACGGATCATTTAACGTCAAATAAACTATTATCAGAAAACCAAGACGGATTTTTGGCGAAACGATCTGCGCGCACGCAATTGCTGGAATGTATTAATGACTCGTATATATCACTTGATAAGAGAAATTCAGTGGACGCAATATATATAGACTTTGCTAAATCATTTGACAGTGTCTCACATGTAAAATTACCAAGCAAGTTTTCTAATTCCATTTTCTATCCAATCATCTAAAAACTTGTGGCGGGAAAAACTAGGGGCGCCGAATTGTCAGGAAATTGCGAAATGAGCGACCGGCACTGACCGGAGAGGGGAGCCGTCCGATTTGGAGAAGTCAGTTTAATGTCCTTATAGTCTATTATAGTATGTTTAAAACTATTGATAATGTTATGTATGTGTTTCGTGTTTACATAATTTGAGGTATTCAATTCGGCAACGCCCGTATGATATTGTGGATGATACGAAATATTTCGCTGAGGGCGTACCTGATGAATCGTCTCAAACCGCTGCGGAACGCTCGGTGAAATTATCTGGGTAGCAGCTTCGTCAGCTGCGGCGATTGTCGTTAGGTTATCGGCTGTATGCGACTCAAAATGTTCAAACCAAGCGTTTAGCTCAGCTGCAGAAGAAAATATCACAACCAGTCCGCCAGTCAGATTGCTGCCTGAAAATAATGTTACGATCAGAACAAAAGCCACCCTCAACAAATTAGCTGTCTAAATTGCTATTCGAAGAAATGCTTGTTTTAATTTCTGTCCGTAATAACGAGTGACTCGCAAGCGAGAGTGAAACCGAGTAAGCGTGGTTTAATTTTTAAGTCACAATTTTGTTTAATCACCTGTAACACGCCGTGGTTGATGTATATACCACCCTAACACCTCTTGAACGCTGAATCCTTTGAAAATCCTACAACCTCGTAGATCCCAAACCCATCGAAAACAACTCACAACAGATCAAGTGTTTGTGGTGGTTTCTAGATAACCAAACCATTGTATTCAGCCTTCCGAAAAACCTATATACACAATTCTTGATGAGCTGTACGTAATAATGTAACCAAACTAAAGACATACAAAATTCTGGAAATCGGATTCATTGACCCTAAACCCAGTGAAAACGTCTGAAGAGGCATAACACACTCGTGATGTACCCTAAATTATCAAACCATGAGTTCTACAACTTTCTTGACCACGAATTTTTTGTGGGACCACTCCCTGGGACGATGTGGGACCGAATATGGTTCGTCGATCCTTTGCCAGGAATAGTGATTTTTCAATTTTTGGCATGTCATCGCTTGTTTAACCTATAATGAGTACATATTAGGTTATCAAGCATGTTTGATACGATGGCTTTGCTGTCTAGACTCTAACTTGACTATATTATATATTTTGGTGGGGTTTCAAGAGTGTTACGATCGACGAACCCCGTTTTCAAAATGTAGTCCATTTTCAGGTTTGGTTATGTATTGCGTGCAAGGTATTAAAAATGGTCTATATATATAAGTTTTTCTGAACGCTGAATACAATGATTTGGTTATCTTGAGTACAGCGTGCATATTTCAAGCCTTTTCATGGGTTTAGGTTTAATGAACCAGATTTCCCGAAAATTGTATGTTTTCAGTAGTTTTAAACATGGCATCAAAAATAGTTTAAATAGAGGTCTTTCAATATACTGAATACAATGATTTATCTGGAGACTAGCGTGCATATTTGATGCCCTTTTATGTGTTGCCAATGGATTTAGGGTCAATGAACCCGATTTCCAGAATTTTCTTCAGTCTTCAGTTCTGTCTTCAGTTGTTTAGATACGTATTGCGTACAGGTAATCAAAAATAAATTATTGT
Source organism: Trileptium ribeirensis (assembly GCA_030248225.1). NCBI lineage: Eukaryota > Metazoa > Nematoda > Enoplea > Enoplida > Thoracostomopsidae > Trileptium > Trileptium ribeirensis. The sequence continues at coordinate 24,304 of JASANE010001983.1, forward strand.
CTGTACATGTTTCCGGCAGGTTGAATACAATGTTTTGGTTATCTAGAGACCAGCACAAATACTAGATGCCTTGTTAGTTGTTTCAGATGGGTTTAGAATCGAAGATATTTTAGGATTTTCCATGAATTCGGAGTTCAAAAGGTTTTAGGGTGGTTTATACAGCAAATACAGCCTGCTACAGATGATTAAACAAAATGATAACTTAAAAATGAAACTACAATCGCCCCGTTTCACCCTCGCTTACGAATTACTAGTAACTAATAGCTTATATTATCATCAAGATGATGAATTCTGAGTGTTGAATAAATCTAATCTAGAGAAATGTAGTCAAATATTTATTGAGCTTTAAATTACAAAATGAGCCATCGAATATCAACCACGTTGCTTGAATAGCTGAGAACATACTCGATTATTGTGCTCGCAATGTTCAAGTACAAAGAATAAATTACTCCACAAAATGAGACCAAACCATCTATATAGTTAGAGCGATTGCGGAGATATTACAATTTTCGTTTATTTTAGGTCCAATAGGACCATTGAATAACTCTTTTAGACTCAAACCTGCAGCTAGCAGCATACAATTTGCTGCTACGCCGAGGATGAATTATTGCTGCACAAAATGAAACCAAAATACCCATATCCCTGGTCTCATGAGTCCATTTTACAATCTGTTTTAACTCAATCCAACATCCTGCGAATACCGTGCAGCAAAGCATTATATACGATCTTATACTGGGCTCTCCAAATTGGGAGGTCTGGCATTTTTCGGTTCTCCCTGGTTCACAACAAGTGCCCCCGGTTCATGCCCCCTGCCAAAATTTTGGGCTTCCCCCAGTTCACCGCCTCTTGCAAAATTTTTTTGTTTCCAGTCGGTCCAAGGTACATAAAATTTGATCAAAATTTGCACTAAAATTCTGTTCTGAAACCAAAAATTTCGTAAATTTTGTCAGAATTTGCTTTAAAATCATTTTCTCTCCATTTAAAATCAGTTTCTGACACGATTTTTAACCGTTTTTCTCTTGGAAAAATGCCCCTGTCAAAATCGGGCGCCCCCGGTTCGGAACCAGTGGGATCCACTGGTTCATGCCCCTGGCAAAATTTTCGGCGAATGGAGAGCCCAGTTATAAAGGCTTATTTGGCCTACAAAATGAGGCCAATTGATCCAGGTCCCTACACCCGTTGTCCAAATACCATTATGTAACGTGGTTTTCTGCGCCCTTTCGGGACCCGAGCAGAGCTCTTTTGGTCCACTTTTTCGGGAGGGGGCAGATGTTGGGATCAGGAGTCGCGCCTAACTAAAGAGCACAAATAGGGATTTCAAGTTTTCGCTTTCAAAAGAGCTATTGCGCCAATCAATCCGCCCACCCAATGTTAAGTTACTATAGAAACACAATAACGGACATTGTCAAATTTCACCAGTCACGATTCACGGCTAGTAAGAATAATTCACTTCACTCGTTTCATTCACTGAACGAAGAGTTCAATTAGTTTGCGATGCCGGCTGTACACCTGCGAATTACTACTTCTTGTATACCGGACAGCTTAACGTTTATTGAATGCGCCTATATATATTTTCATGAAAAACTTTCAAATATGGTAAAACGCTGCAAATTAGAACAGAATTTACACCGGCAATAAGTTTTCCATGCCCGAAAACCCCCAAGTGCAAGCTATCAGCCTCCCACGACGTCATAATAAAATTGGGAATTTTGGGCGTATGAACAATGGGGGCGCCATATCCCGTACCCATGGGTCGCAGGGCGAAATCAACACCGGCAAATGAGTTTCCCAAAACCCCAAGTGGAACTTGTCAGCCACCAAGGTCGTCAGTAACAAATTTTCCAATTTAGGGTCGATGAACCACGAGGGTGCCATACGACAAACCCCATACTCCAGAACCAGGGGCTTGATCGAAAAACAAATAAGAGGCATCGGCATTTATCATTTTACAATGAAATAAAACCAACCAGAGATAAAATCGAAAGTTAAGATAAAAATAACCTTGCTTCCGTGAAGGGCGCTAAAATTAGGTAAAAAGCCACCTTTTGACCCTGCCCCGGAACCAGACCCCAAATTAAAAAATAATTGGGGATGTACACGGTAAATCAACATGCCGGTTCGAAAGAGCCCAAAATCATGAAGCTCGGTTAAGTCTTTCCCGAGTTATGGCCGATCATACACACAGACGGAATTTCAAAACTTTAACCGCTGCAACACAGAATCTCTACGACGTTATACTACGTTCTGATTAGATAGATCCGAAACTTGATCAAAATATTATTCATAGATATAATTCTGACTCGACTCGAAACTTGATAAAAATATTGTTCACAATGCGAAACTGGATTCATGTGACATTTAAGGGTCGGATGTTATATGATTAGAAAAAGAACCGTTTAGAGCGGAAGGATCGGAGAGCGGAAATTCCAGACACAGGCTAGTATAGGGATCATACACGGAACTTAGGTTAGACTAAGGTTTAGTATATCAAGGCCGGCATAACACGTATTTCATTTCAGCCCGTAAAAGTCACATTGGCCCCAAACTTGATCAGAATATCGTACATATAAATATTTCTGAGTCTACGCATATTTGATAACAATAAAATTGTTACGGATTGGTGTGAAAAGTGATCAAATAATAGTACATAGAAATATTGGCGCGATGCGAAACTTGACCAAATATTTATCCTAGAGATAATTCTGACCAGATGCGAAAGTTGATCAAAATATTCATAGAAATATTTGTCGATCCAAACCAAAATTTGGAAACGTTATTGTTGTATCCTCCGATGACAGACTTAATAATATCAGTCGTAGTGGAACTATATTTTTTGAGCGGAGCGACGGCATTAGTAATATGAACGCACTCAATGTCTCGGGAATATATTATTACCTAGACAACAATGAGTAAATGAAAGAATAGTTTTATTCCGTTTGAACGAAAAGCAAGACAAAGGAAGTCACGGGGCTTATACAGCATGATGATGAATGACAATCGAAGCAAAATGTCAGAGTTGCTACTCGCCATACCTGAAAACCCGAGGGTATATGCCGTTAAAACGACTCTACGACCAATATTTAAGCTGTTATGAGCTTAATTATTAGGGTGTCAGTTAGCTAATTAGCTTAATTAATGATAAAATTGGCAAGTTGCCAAACTTCTAAAATATCAGGTGCACATCCTCACATAATAGGCGTTCAAACAAAAAAAAGTTTTTTGAAATATGTTCAGTGGTTCTTGAGATCCATGAAAGACGAACGGACATCGACTTTTTTGCTCCCAAACAGAAAATAAAAACGCTTTGCTCGATCGCCTCGCTTCGCTCAGCGACCTCGCTACGCTCAAACACTATCTGTAAAACACACTGCTTAAATGAAAGCAATGTTATTGAGCTATAAAACACTACTGATTGACCTTACTTGAGGGCCGAGCATCTGTGGATTACGAGATGATTGCTTGACCCATCACCAGCGAAACAAAGCCATGGGTGTAACTCATGCTTCCACCATGAGGGAGGCAGATTTGGCAACGTAATATCATGAATGGAAGCTTTAATCTTATAATGTAATTGCCGTATGTCTGTGTGTGTGTCCCAAGTTTTGGATTGGTCATATATTTTTGATCATAACTTTTGAAACTGTTTATGGATTTTTATGCGGTTTTTTGTTGCGTAGGAAATCGATATGGGAATGCAGGGACAATATTTTTGAGCACCCCTTATGTTTTTTTCACAACCCACCCCCCTTGAAATAAAAAAATAGTGTCATTTTATACGTTTTAATGGTGTAACTTTGATCATAACTTTTGAAACTGTTTATGGATTTTTATGCGGTTTTTTGTTGGGTAGGAAATTGATATAGGAATGCAGGGACAATATATTTGAGCACCCCTTATGTTTTTCCACAATCCACCCCCCCCCCTTGAAATAAAAAAATAGTGTCATTTTATACGTTTTAATGGTCTAACTTTGATCATAACTTTTGAAACTATTTATGGATTTTTATGCGGTTTTTTGTTGGGTAGGAAATTGATATAGGAATGCAGGGACAATGTTTTTGAACACCCCTTATGTTTTTTCACAACCCACCCCCCCTGAAATAAAAAATAGTGTCATTTTACACGTTTTAATGGTGTAACTTTGATCATAACTTTTGAAACTGTTTATGGATTTTTATGCGGTTTTTTTGTTGGGTAGGAAATTGATATGGGATTTCAGGGACAATATTTTTGAGCACCCCTTATGTTTTTGTCACAACCCACCCCCCTCTTGAAATAAAAAATAGTGTCATTTTATACGTTTTAAAGGTGTAACTTTGATCATAACTTTTGAAACTGTCTATGGATTTTTATGTGGTTTTTTGTTGTGTAGGAAATCGATATGGGAATGCAGGGACAATATTTTTGAACACCCCTTATGTTTTTTTCACAACCCACCCCCCTTGAAATAAAGAAATAGTGTCATTTTATACGTTTTAATGGTGTAACTTTTCAACTGCTTCATGGATTTTGACGAACTGTTTTTGTTTCATTTCTTTAAGACGTGCCGAAAGTATCGACGAACTTTTGCAATGAGGATGTACCCCCTAATTGGAGGACCCCCTTTAAACTATCTTATAATGTAATTGCCGTATGTCTGTCTGTGTATGTGCCAAGTTTTGGGTTTGTCACATATTTTTGACCATGACTTTTGAAACCGTTTATGCATTTTAGTGCGGTTTTTTTGTTGGGCAGGAAATCGATATGGGAACGCATGGACACTATTGTTGGGCATCCCCTATGCTTTTTTCACAACCCACCCCCCCTTTGGATTAAAAAATAGTGTCATTTTATTGGTTTTCGTAATGTAACTTTTCAACTGCTTCATGGATTTTGACGAACTTTTTTTGTTTCATTTCTTTAAGACGTGTCGAAAGTATCGACGAACTTTTGCAATTGGGATGTACCCCCTAATTGGGAGACCTCCACTTAACCATCTTATGATACTGTTTTTATCATTTTGACACATCTGTAAGGGTATAATAGTGTTTTCGACATTTTGACACATCCGTAAAGGTGTGATACTGTTTTCGACATTTTGACACACCCGTAAGGGTGTAATAGTGTTTTCGCTATTTTAACACATACCAAACGAGGGATGAAAAACAGAGTAAGTTTGTATCTGTTACAAATGTCATAACTTAAAAAATACTGTTTTCCGGAAAAACAGGGGCCGCAGGCCCACTCTGCCATACTACCGGCGCGAAGCGGGCCGAAGGCCCGCGGCGGCCGAAGGCCGGCTTTCGCGCTGGTTAGAATAATTCGCCGTTGAACATCTGCAAGGTGTTTTGAAAGTTTGTGTGACTAAATCTTGTAAAGCAAATTAATGCCGTTCAACATGCGACCATTATCTAAGCACTGTGTCTCCGGTACAAGGAAGCCTCAAACAGCTAGTATAACATCTATAATTGACCCATGTTCCCTGTATAAGTACCTGTCAATTCCAAACTATGAGGGCCAAAGCGTTGACTTTCGAGTTTTCGCACAGTCATACCGCTAATCGGAACTCTTCTCTGAAAATAACAGCTATCGTGAATTCACAACAATAATTTCAATAAACAACACAAGAATTTGTGTACAGTTTGGATAATATTAATAATGAAATTTACTGTGTGAAACTGCAAAACACTTGCTACCATGTCAAAGACTTGATTTATCACAAGTTCGTTGGATATTGATGACTTTTTCATATTGATGTTTTATTTTATAAAATAATGACTATTTCTAAATATGTTTACCATGTTTTAAATACATAAAACTAGGTTGCTTAATAAATTCAAAATCTTAGAGATTTATATTTCTCAAATTACTGAACTTGGATATTGTGCGTATTACTAAGTGTATGAAATTAAAGAAGAAAAGTCCCAACAAAACACATAAAAATGTTTCGATGCTACTGGTTGTGTGGTACCAGGATGCAGGACATGGACCCAAACACCGATTACTATATTGGTTATTCCTGGCGGAGCATGCGAATTAATGATAAATAACAAGTACTCCAGCTAAAAATAAATCATTAATTTGTCATATAAAAAGATTATCAGAAAAGTGAACAAAGCAAATATACCTTCCGTTCCACCCGCAATATTATGCTTTCTGTATAAATAAACCGATATTAATGTTAATTTGTTGTATAATCACTACGAAATACATATTTAAGAAAGTAATTTTGTTACATCCAAATTCTCAAATTTGATAAACAGATATTCCACTAAAATTTTTTACCGTAATCTCAACAAGTTAAGCTTCAAAAGATAGCTGATCTCTATTAATAAACTATTTAAATCAGTTTTAAATGGTTATAAAATAAAATGTTTTTATATATTTAGATTTTTACAATTAGGCAGCACTCGTATATTCCAATTAAAATATGTAATTTATGTCAGCCGTTATTAAACTCTACGTAGCATTCCGTCATTAAATAGTGGAGTAGTCATTGTCCAACTTACAAAAAAATTTTGAACTAAAATTCCGCGTAAATAATCACAATGCCTATATGAGGCATCAACTTAGGAATGAGCCTAATATCAGAAATGTTGCTTGAATAGCTAAGGATATATCCCATCTATTGCTCTTGCAAACCTGATTAAATTCCTATTTTGACCCAATGATGCAGCAAACGAGCATGCAGTAGCAACAAAAAAATACACATCTATATAGGCGCTGAACTGCGCATACCACCCATTATCTCGATCGGTTCGTGCATTTTGGGTCTCATGGGGCCACCCATATCCCATTTTGATAAATTACTGCAGGGTAATACTGTAAATAGCGACACAATACAGCGACATAAAGAATGACATGCTTTGCAGAATGAGACCAAAAAACATGTATACTTGTAGTTACAACAAAGGTGTTACCATTTTCGTGTAATTTGGGTTTATTCAGCATAGTTAAAAGCCAGTTTTGATACAAACCTGCAGCGTAAAAAAATGACAACAACAGTACATAATTTGCAACCATATTGAGAATGAATTGCATCATCCATATATTTATTGGTTATGGAGACATGGCTGCATTCGTGTATTTTGGGTATCATTGGGCCCTTTTAAATCACGTTCGGACCCTAATCGTGGACCCAAGTCTGACACCACCGAAAAGCTTTAGACTGTTTCATAGGTCCTTTAAGTGCTCTGCAAAGTGAACCTATTCTATCATAGCTGAAATATCTGCACCGATTTTTGAGATACAGCCAAAAATATGTTTTGTCGGCCCCTTTTTGACATAGGTCGTCTTCTATGGCCGGATGACGTTGAAATATGTCCTCGGGGCTAACTAAAAGGCGGAAGTAGATATTTTATGCTTTGGAATGAACTATCTCATGAGACAATCGGCCCACCCAAAGTTGAGCTATACGTGTCTGGTCTGTCCACAGCCCTCCGAAAAGTGGGGGGACGAAAACTTACGGAGGGCCTCCATGTTCATGCTCAGGAGAAAATTAAAAGTGGGGGACAAATTTTGTTTAAAAATACTAAATATTTCCATATTTTCATGCATTTTTACAACCATGAATGTATTTTCAAGCTAAAAAACGATATTTTAGCATTATAAATAGTGGTAATTAATGTTTAAAAAACAATTTGCAAAATTAACACAGCCAACAATGTTAACACCAAAAATTTGAATTGTTACTGAACATGTCAAAAAACTTACAAAAACTACCGTTGGACTTTTAATGCACTAAATTCGAGAAAATACTCAATTTTTGTACCAAATCCACATCTTTGTGGAAAAGAAGGATAACTATTTTGCTATTTCACAACACGGTTGGATAAATCCAATCTAATTTTGCGAAGCCGATGATCCCAACGAATTTGTGTTATTAGCGTATAAATTATACTTTTCGATGCTTGCATGTGTACAGTAGATGTTGGTATAATTTTAGCATTAGAAGTAAATTAACGGGTTTGCTAGAAATTTTGTTCGATCATGCAGAACGAAGTGGCAAGTAATCATGTCTATGCAACATCCAGTTCACAGTTTAGATTTATAAATATACCATGCACCGCTGTGCCATGCCTTTAAGTGTAGCTTCCAAACTAGAGGTTATCATTGGTTTATGTTTACGGAAAATGTCGTAAATGCACTTTTCGAGCTAACGGAAGCTCGTCAAATGTTTGTGAGTTACAGACAGAGGCAACAGTATAAAAGATATAGCGGTCAGATAAAAAGTTACATAACGTTGAATGCAATTGCGCGCACCCGATGTACACAAACTATGAGACTGAAAAGCGGGAGTCGAGATTGATTTGGTGACGCCTGGAGCTCCAGCTACCCGTCAACCAACCACAACCATCACAAATACACAGCACAACTATGCCAATCAGACATACCCTGAACTGATAAGCGGTAAATTGAGCACCGATTGAAAACACAACCAGATCGTTGGGGAAACAAACCAAAATACGGTCGTCTCGCTCACCGGATCCTACATAATCGACTATCTGACACGAATTCATTAGCTCGATATCGCCCATACTTTCGAAGATCTACAACCAAACAATACGGTAACACCGACATAAAAACTGTTGTGTTTCCGCTATAATTTAACGCATAGGCAAGTACAGGGAGTCAGTGCATTCCCAGATTAAAATTTTTGTGTTTAATGCGGATTTTCCCAGTATCCATTACTTCACACCCAAACCAATTAATTCTATCAATTATGCATCCTGAGATTTTTATACGAGAATGGGGATGATCCCTCACTGGCCCCAAGTAAGTATTACAATACACCTCCTCTGACAACTAAAATTTTCGTTTTCGATCGGCAATTTTTGGAAATTTCCCTCAAATTTTTGCGCAGAGGGGATGATAACTATGGCTTAAAGCGGTCCGAACCTTAGGGGTAATTCCCTTAGACTACCTATAATATATACAGTTAGTACATATTTGCTAAAGTCAGGGGCTTGACCCGTAGTTACGGCATCCACCTTGTTAGGGGTCATAGGTGGCGCCTGGATCTCTGACCCCTAGTCTAAGAGGCCTAAAAAACCCCAAACGACACCGTTCTAGATCAGTACACTTCTGTTGTTCCTTTGTTAAGTAAGCTCAAGTTCGAAACCATTATAATGAATGTTCCAGATGTGACTATGCGGTCACGGTTTGCGGACAGGAACACGTTAGTAAAGATTGTGACTGCTGTTTTATAAATTCCAATATCGTAATTTAATGCATGCGTTCACTTAAAACGCGTTTCAATTGGGTATATTAGCGGTGTAGGATGTACAATAATAGCAAATGTAAATTTTGCAATATTCAGTACGTATTTTGATAAAAGAACAATATGGTGCGTATTTAAGTTGAATTATAATTAACTCAAGTATTAAATCAATATATCAGACCCAATTTGCAACTAATATTATGCACTTGTGCTTCAACATTATAGGTTGGCAACATGAAATATTAAGAAGTTGAGCAACAACGTAATGATCAATATTCGGAAACAAAACCAATTTTAAGCATTTCTCACAGCACGATCACCTAGTAAGCAATGACACAGATGTTAAGTAAAACAGTATTAATGTTGCAACTTTTCAAAATTAATACCAGGACAAGAACCTTGCAAAATAAAATAACCGCACACGGACCCGAATTTTTTTTAAAACGAATACCCGACGCCGCACCCGGACCCGGATTTTTTGAAAACGAATACCCGGAGGCGGGCGGGAATCTACTCGAAATGGCTCGTAGTCCATAGCGATCATTTAACAGATTGACTTATCGATCTTGGCGTTTTGCTGCGGTGTCAATTGGAAACATTTGAATTCAACACGTAACCAAAACGTGCTCTCTGTTGTATTGTTTAGATATAAATGTTTGACGTTTAATGTATCTTCTACTAGTTCAACATGCTGCACTATTTCTACTTTTCAGATAGGATACATAGGATTGACTTTAAGGTAAGCTCGAAGGACACCCATAAAATTAATGGTACGAATTTTCCCCTTCAAGTTTTAAAGTGGTTAGTCTATTATACAGTAACTTAACATCAAGTGCAAGTCATTTAGCTTGAATTATCTGTAATAATAATTGGGAAACTTTTTTCGTCAAAACGGTAAAATTGTCTCACCTTTTACGTGTAAGTACAATTCAACTAACTTTGTATGTGTCACATATTAAAAGTTACGACTACAGTTGTACGCTGCCTGCGTCTTTAGTGCGAGATAGCATCGTTTGAGCAGCGGAGCGAATAAAATTTTGAAAATTATTTTCTGACCAGGTTCACAGCTAGAATGGTGGATCCTTAGAGTAAGTAGCGGCTATTTTCGGCGACTATTACATTTTCCAACATAACCATTTCATATGTCAACACCATTTAATTTCACATTATAATCAGTCATCAGATAATTCTTTTTGACGAGCATGACTATTAGTGAACATAATATTTCAGTGGATATAAAATCGAGCGAGCTAGGAGCAGAGGGGTTTGAATTAAAATCCGCCATTAAATCGAGAGCGCAGACAAGCAGTCCGGGTTTTCGCAGTCCAGGACACAGACAGGCCTTGCAAAATAAAATAACCGGACCCGGAATTTTTGAAAACGAATACCCAAACGCGGAATTTTTCGTCAGAAATACCCTAAATACCCGGATGCAACTCTAGTTATATCATACCTAGAGATAAACGCCTATATTTCGAACATGCATTGTTTATAAAATTGTTAAATCTTGTTACAGGCTGTAAGGCACACAATTTATTGGACGCCACGGAGGAAACGTCTAAAAAGCTATTCAATCAAGAAAATGTCCTATCCTTCTAAATCTATGAAAAACTTTTCATTTTATATTCAACGTTTCAAGGACGAAACCACCCTGAAGATCTTTCTGTTTTGCCTGTCTACGACCATAACTCATAACCGGGTTTATGGACTTTCGATGTATTTTCTTTAAAAATACTTCCGTCATTTTTTTCAGACTAAAAATTCAAACACCAGACGTTGATTGATGATTTAGCTATTTTAGCCGTAAAGGTTCTCAATACTTTAGGTTATACAAATTATTCTCAGACGCATCAAAACTTTGGAAGCCACCAAACAAGATCACAGAAAACTTAACACAGCATTACTGTTACAAAATTTTTGCCATAGAAAGTTTTTTGAACCATGAGTCCAAGTCTAAAAGCCCAAAACAGATGTCTTAAAAGGGGACTGGATTATAGAATTTAAACTTCAGTAGGCATCTATTCTCTTGTACAAGAGGATGTAGCCTAAAATTAATCCTCCGATTTATAGTCAAATTTTAGCATTACTGATTCAATGTCCTTGTACCTAGAATGCTAGAATCGGTCTATAGGTTTTTGGGGACTGAATACTATGAAAAAAAATTGCATTTGCGTTGTGAAAATGCAGTACATGCTACAATTTTACATGCGACCGAATAACAAATTATAAAATTAAAGTAATTTTATTTCAGCATGAAGAAGTTGCGAATGAGCAATGAATGAGAAAAGTCAATTACAGCATGTACTGCACGCAAAATTTACACAGCCTCTGGATAGGTAAAAAAATTAGAGAAAATATCTGCAATTAAAATAATTTATAACTTGTTGAAACTAATTCTACTCAAATTTTTCCAGCCATCGTTGTTGGTTTCCAATGAAACTCCGCTCCGCAGCGTATCGATATGGCATTGGTGTTTTTCAACTTTTCCCCACGAGGCGTTGCCCCCTCGCCCCCGTCACGCACCTGGTACGCTCCAAGTTCTGCAAGCCTCCAACAACGAAATATATTAAAGTACTTTTATTTTGGCATAAATAGATTTTACGGGCGAAAGAACAACGAATTACAAAATTAAATAATTGTATTTTAGCACGAACAAGTTACGAATGAGAAGAGTCAATTATAGCGAGAACTGTACGGAAAATTTACAGGGGCTTTGGATAGGTAAAAAATTAGATAAAATATCTGCATTAAAACTTGCAACTTGGGAAAAATAATTCTATTAAATTTTTCCAGTCATAATTGTTGGTTACCATTGAAAATCCGCTCCGCATCATATATGGAATTCATATTTTACAACTGTTTCCCGGGGAGGCGAACACAATCTCGAGGGTGTCGCACCCCCTCTGGCCATATACCTGGTATACTCCAAGTTCTACAAGCCTCCAACAATGAAAACAGTTCTTACAATCTTAAGAATGCCAAAAACTTGTGATTAACAAACTTAGAAACGTTTCGTATTTTTGTATGTCGCCAGACAATGTTAAAGATTTCAAAAATATACAATATTTGGTAGTGTAGTTTTTGAATAAATTGTTAATTGTTGCCAATCACCTGGCCATTCCGATATTGACGTATACTTTTGTACATGAAAATGATTTAAAAACCTAATTTGGTCCTCAATAGCGCCAACAATGAACAAATTTCGACCAAATCGTGTTCTTTGAGTTTAATCTGACAAAATCCTAACAAGCACTTTAAAAGTTTTTTACAATATATCTATCAGAATACAATTATTGTTGTAGTATCAAGATCGAACAAAGCGTTGAACAGACACATATCATTTTGCTGAGGGTTGTTGCCCAAATTGATTGCATAAAAATCTTACATCGGAATCAAGTCCTTCGACCGAACCAGCAATCAATTCTAATTGCATTTCTTTTTGACGTCGAATGTCTGAGCAAAAATCCTGGAAATAACCATAAGGTTTTGTAATTTATATTATGCGCAAATCAAATTACAAATAATTTAAAGCCCAGTTATGTAAGAGAAGCTGCGGGAAAGTGGTACAATATGCTACAACAGTACACGCCTGAAATGACAGTTACCTTTTTGAACCAACCAAAATCGAAAGAAATGTTTGTTACACAACAGTCGAACAAATAGAAAAAACGCGTCCGAAATTTCCAACACGCCTAGAACAAAATTCTAACACATCTTGGAACAAATTTTTTAATTTATCGAGCAAACTTCGAGCGAACAGCACTCGTTTCTGGCGAGTGCTGTTTTTACCATGACTATTCAAATCAGCGACTCCAATACAAATTACAACACCAGTCTAAAATAATATATTGTTCTGCGACAGATCTCTATCTGTAAAACCAAGTTCAATGTAGCTACTATACATCTGTTATAAACGCGTGTAGAACCTAAAATATGGAAACATATTATAAGTAGCATAGTGAGAAAATCACCAACATTTTTAGTTCCTCAACATCAAAGTCATTATAACTTACAACTAGGGTGTGTATGCGATACGTACTGTAGGTTATATTCCGGGCTTGCGGCTAAATTCCTCATTGCCACTCTGCACAAATATCAAATTTTTTCCTTGTTTTGCTATCAGACAAGATAAGCACAGTTCCTCAAATTACGTGAATCCCAGTATAAAATAAATGCGCGAACCACTGCATGAAACAATAAGATGAATAAAATTTCATACTAATTACACAACTTTTAAAAAATTTTAAAAAACGATCGCATACTAATTAAAATTTAACATTATTCTACTCGTTATCATTTAACAGTATTTGTTACAAACATTTACATACGCCTTTTATCGTTATTTACAGTCATACAGAACCGCAGCCTTTCTAGCTTAAGTTTTCGCAGTACTTATACATACGTGCTGGACCACACGAATTTCCCCCATTTTTCTGAAGTTGGGACTGTCTCAGCGCAGATACAGATTGGTCATACACGAATTAGTCACGACCTTAACCCCAATTTTTAAGCGGCAAACATTTAAACAAAACGTTAAGCATTTAGAATGCTTAACCTCGGCACCTCATACTAAATTTTTCGCAATACTCATATGGGCAAAGTCATCTGAACTCCCAACTGGTATTGTTCCAAAGCACATTTACAGTGGATCCATGGACACAGTCTTGCCTACACAATTACTTTGTCCTACTCTAATTTAATAAATTCATCTACATACCTACCAATTTGTTTATATTAATGGGCGATAATGCGCACTGCATTGGTCCTCAGCTCACTATGTTCACTATCCTTAATTATGCGTTGTAACATTTCTTTAACTTGACCGCTTTAAAATCGAATAATAACGGTTTTGTGTGGCTGATAAAATATTCAATCGAAATGCTAGGTAACCTCTATCGAAAAGAGGTAACGTCTGATACCAGTGCATTATCAATCATAATGATACATCGCATAAAAAATTTTCATAAATACAATGACTTACGCTCATTTTGCGGTACACGGAAACTGCGCGTTGTGTATCGCCCCGATCGGGATGATTCTCCTAAAATGAGATCAAAACCAGGAGATAGCGAATAGTAGCACAAAATATAGAACTGATTATTTTGAAATGCGAGGCTACATGAGTATAACATAAATATGCCATCGATGGCTATACATGTTTTACCAAATTTTTAGGTTTCTTCTAAGCAGACCGAGATAATATATCGATAAACAGTACCTTCGAAATGCAGCAAGCACAATTTTCTATTGTTAAATCTCGACGAAACTAAAATACGTATGTGGAATAACAATTCTAACAGAAATGTCAGATGAAAGCATGCTGTTACAGTTACAATCCAAATTAAGTGTACATAAAATCGAATGCTAGACGCAAACGAAATCGAACGATATCGCAATTGGTCGATCTTCGCTTAAACAAAATGTCTTAAATTACACGCAATCTAACATTTTTCTGAAATTAATTTTTTCGTTTAACGCAATCGAAATTCGTTAAATAAAGCGTAAACGATCGATTTTTGAGTATTGAATTCTGATTTATAACTGTACGTCCAAACGTTTTATTATCCTCAATAATTCGCAAAAATTCCCTCGATCGATTATACAAACTCATATACACAGGATCAGCGTGTGAGCACAGGCTGTGTGAAAATTCATAACAAGAAATATCAACATACAGAAACTATTAAAATGAAACCGCCATAGTACATAGTGATTAGCCGATATAGTACGCAATGCGATTGTGGCCGGCGTACAGCTAATATTACAAGGCAAACAGTGATGACACTAGTTTCAACTTAACATCAGGATAACAATATGTGTTGCGCATCATGACTGTTATAGTTAAAATATTGGTCATTCATGTATTTTCATCACAGTGTTAAACTATAATATTGGTGCTCTATTAATGCTAAAACCAACTTTTCAGCCATTATTTTTGCTAAAGATAATCAAATTTTTAACCTTAGAAAGATGTTTGTACAAAATCTTGTCAAGTGTTAATGTCAGCTGGGAAACGTTTTTAAAGGGGAAAAGTCTAAATCTCTGCCAGGGCACCCCAAATATAGAGCATCCGATTTATGCCAAAAAACCCAAAAATGCCAGCTTCTCACATTTAGATAAGCCAGAAAATCGTATCCGAATATCCGTAAACTCTTTCCCACCAATAATCACAAAAAATACTGTGATAAATTATTATTAACAAATTAATATTAACCGGAATAACAGTAATTATGGTCATACGTAGCCCTTCACAAGGTCAAACATCACATTAGTACAGTAGCGGCAAATTCATGAAGCAACAAAGAGATTTCATGGAACGATTTCTTCAAAATAATTGAAAAATTTTATAATTCAATTCTGAGTTTAGTGAATGCAACGAGGGTAGCTAAGAATTCTTACTGGCTGTTATGAAATTTGACACTGTCCGTTATTTGGGTTTTCGGGGTAACACACAACACTCAACTTTGGCTGGGCGGATTAATTAGCGCAACAGTTCATTTAAAACATTAAAATATATCTAAAATCACGAATACGATCTCTCTAATAAGGCGCAAATCCCGGTTCCAATATTTTTCCACGAAATTTTGGGCTGAATGAGCTCGGTTGGATCCTAAAAGTGTCTGAAAAATGCCGTTGCTATTTATTATAATGCGGCTTCTCAAGATGTAGGATTTGGGTCAAACGCAGTTCTTAAATGTGCCCGTGAGAAATAAAAACACGAAAACGGCAATATTTCTGCAATCGTGCGAGTTATATGATGTTTTTGTGCCACTTTGCAGTGCCACACTGTTCCTCTGTGTGTTTGTAAGTTGTCTGCTGCTATTTTACTTATTTACGATGCAACGCTAGGTCAAAACGGGGTTTTTCATGGACCCATGCGATCAAAAGTAAACAAAAACGGCAAGATCTTCACAACCGATCGAGCGATATTTCTGTAATTGGTTTCAGTGTAAAGCCACTTATCGTCAATCTATTTCCACATAGGTCATACAGATTCTAATAAAACTAAGCACTAATAAAACATTACAATTTCTTAGACAACGATACATTTTTAATACGAGTTCAGTATTTATAGAAAATTCTGTATTGAGACACAATTCATCAAAAAATGCCCTAAATTGCTAAATAACATTACACACTTCCATATTTCGCTCGAGCTCTTGTAAGGCAGTCGGATATTTATCGACACGTCGAAAAGGCATACTAATTCCTTGGATTAACTGTATCAATGAGCGATATTTGTGTAATTGGTCTCAATGTAAAGCAACTTATCGTCAATCTATTTTCACATAGGTCATACAGATTCTAATAAAAATAAGTACTAATAAAACATTACAATTTCTTAGACAACGATACATTTTTAATACGAGTTCAGTATTTAAAGAAAGTTCTGTATTGAAACACAATTCACCAAAAAAAATTCCCTTAATTGCTAAACACTAACATACACACCTCCATATTTCGCTCGAGCTCTTGTAAGGCAGTCGGATATTTATCGACACGTCGAAAAGGCATACTCATCCCTTGGATTAACTGTATCAATGTGCCACCATGGTCAGTCATGTATCTTTCTAAGGCATTTCTAAAATTAAGAAATACTAAGGCCAAAAATGATAAAAATACATTATATAGGCACAAGCACATATACAATAAGGATATACAATCAAAGGATATTTTGAAATTTTACTTATAAGCACGGATATTTTAGTGCACAGAGAAATTGCAATTTTCTGGTACGTCTTTGCAGTACAATATCGACGTACCTAAGTTGCACTACGCACTTCCAAACGCAGTGGTCGTACGGCCCGAGCTATAATAAAATCTTAGATGAACCTAGCAGGCTCATTCCGAAGCATTGCCTCGGTCACAATCAAGCAGCTACGGAGCTTACCAAGTCGCAGGAGCGCTTCACGGAACGTGTTCTGATCCTGCTAGATGAGCTGCATACCTTTTCTATGTGGCACTACCTTTGAGTTCTCCAGGAAGGCTAGCTCAGCAACCTGCTCACACGCTAAGAAGACCATACCGCTATGCCCTATCCTGGTTTCAGCTGGAAGTTTCCATCGGGTACATCGTTGTGGTTGACCAAGTGTAAATCTCATTTATTGCCACAGTGGCCTCCACTAAGTTCAGAGAATTCCAAGACGTTTAAGGTCGAATCGTTTACGCGGCGAAGTTCGGTCTCCGAATCCTCGTCGACGTTGAACCTTTTGAGGTCTCACCACCCTAATTTCGCAAATGAGTCGTGCACATTAAATTGTCAGCGATCCAGGCTAAGACTTGCGATTTTTTCGACGTGAAGCCTGGACACAGGTCATCGACTCAATTGGGCGACGATTTCGAACCAATTTGGTACGTATCACTACATACATCATCAATCAACGCAAGAACACAGCGTGTTTTTCAATGGCTATTTAGTGATAAGGAAATCAATTACACATTCGGGTAGGACGTAATACAGTGCGGTTGTACATTCAACGACATTAACGTATATCAACAGTGGTAATACAGTATTATTACACGGTTCATGCAGATAATTGGATTAACAGAAACCAGGCGTCATAGCCTCAATAGTCGAATGTACACAGAAATAATATAAATCAACAACAACTACGTTTAACTTTTACGAACATCCCAGTGACGGCTTCGCTATCTTACTAAAAGAAAATAGGAAAGGAAAAATCATAGACACGCATGCCCAACGATACAACTAACAGGGCGCCAAAAACAGATTGCTCAATAACTCCAATAGGCTGCTTCATCAAGTAAGCTGAAGGCAGATAGTGAATAATGATTAGCACTAAACACTAAACAATGTACCAGGCGACTACTTATCCTACTATACTAGGGGTTAACTATGATGACGACAAAGTATACAGAATACAATTTTATATATCAAGAATATACAACAATCAATATCATGCAACAAGCAATAGTTCCATAGAGTAGTGGTTTACGAATGAATACATTAATATGAATAGTATGGTACATTCGAACGACATGACATGACGGCAAGTACACGCTAACTCGTAACATTTATTGCAATCTCCTTTCAAAAGCCTAATTTCTAAATAGTCCTAATCAGGTTTGTCTAATCCATCTTACTAATGTGTAAACCTTTTGAAGTCAATTAGCTTGAGGAAATCCCAACGCTCACTCTCGGGTCACGATTGGTTACTCCCGACCACGAGTTTATTATAAGCAATTACCAGGGAGTAACCGGAATTCCTGTTCCGGCAAAGGGCATTAACCTACTGGAACCGGAATTCCGGTTTAAAAATTTTGTTTGAAATTTTACACATTTTTTGCTTCATCCGTGATCCAAACATGTAATACAATATATCAAGCTCCAATATAACTAGTGAAGCTCGCTTGCGAACCAGAATTGGAGTGGTCAGAATAATCCCCCGAAGCAGAAGTGTGAAAAACATTTGCCACACAAAATTCATGACACTCGCAATGAGCTTGTCGGCCCAGAAAACCCCATATCCGACACTAAAACCAACAATAAACACACATTCAGGTGCTTTTCCCACGACTTGTCACCAAAAATTTCGAAAACGTCATTTTTATGCCAAGGATGAACCAAAAATGTAAAAAATATTTGCCAAACAATATTTTTAACACTTGTAATGAGTTTATCTGCCCAGGCCCTATATAAGACACTAAAAGCAACAAAAACACATTTAGGTGCATTTCCCACGCTTTTCACCAAATATGAAATTTGGCGCAAACTATAAGATTGTAGACTCCAGATTGGGAAGTAGTTGAAAAACTTGTTATATATCATTGGAAAGCCCTGGTAAAGCTACATGGGATAGGCCTATTAGTTTGCGGATACCTCGTGTACTTATTAAGAAAAGTCGCAAAAACTGGAGGGGGTGCCCGAAAAATGGGCCAAAATGACGTCATTCATGACGTATCCTAAAAGAGAAGTCATTATACTATCTTGGTAAATCGCTCTTCATCGCTACGACGCGACGGTACTGGTATGGGACGAGGGACGAGCTCGTGCGGAACCCTAATTTACAATGCCACAAACAAGTCCTGTGCGTCAGCTTGATCTATATAAGTTGTGTGGCTATACGTTATAAATATGCAAATTTCATGCCAACTTCGGGGCATGGGTGCAGGGGTTAAGATTATAACCAGTTGCCAGGGAATAACCGGAACCGGAATCATCAATTTAAACCGGATCCGGAACCTGGTCTTCGAAATTTATATATAGGAAAACAGATGAAGGAAGAAATTAAGGTATAATGGATTTAAAATGCATTAAAATAACTTTTAAATTAAACTTAATGTATTGCGATGGCATTATTGCCTTTCTGAAACTTTAAAGAGACTGAGGAAGCTAATAATGTTTATTTATTGATCAATATGTCGGTTTTTAGATAAAAAATAAGGTTAAGGTTTTTAGAGCAAAAAATGCCTTCCACTATACACCCTTGCGTATGCTGCGTCAAATTGAATGTGCTTATAACACATGGAGCCTAGAATAAACACTTTCGCTCTGTCCCCAGTCGCCTCCTTTACTACAGCTACGTTTGTTACATGGTTTGTATGATTCTAAGAGTAATTAATAGATAGAAAGTAATTTTCTGGTCAGTGGTAAGACACATTGTTTAGGCTAGCGTTGGATAAGCATTTCTCGTCAGTTAGATGATAATGATGATAAGTTTTTAAACAGAATGCTATAAATGAGACAAACTGTGATGCTGCTCGCACAGTTTCAATAAATACAGTTTATGGCCAAGAAAGCAGTTTCTGGCTACGTTCCAGATAACGTTACTTTACTACAATTTAGCCTGATTTACAATGTTTACAAGTGCACTGGCTGGTGCTTGACGCAATCTGTTAGCCAAGCATACGCTAAGTACTTCTACGTAAGCCATACTCTGTTGCGCAGTTGGACCGGTTTAATTCGAACGTAAGCCGGAGACTTCTGAATGTGTAAAATATCTGCTACAACCATCAACCTGGCTTTGATTTGTAAACAAACTCCAGCAGGTTATATGAAAAATTCCTACTGAAATTATGTGTCTACTTACGTTTCACACGGCAAAATGCTTAGTTAACCTTTTCTTTTGCTTGGTTGTTTTGGAGCTTGATCACTGTATATTATACATTACATATGTTTGGATCAGAGATGAAGCAAATATGTGGAAAATTTCATATAAAAATTTTAAGCCGGAATTCCGGTTTCGGCATGGTTTTTGCCCTTTGCCGGAACCGCAACCGGAACACGATTTTCGCCGGAACCGGAATTCCGTTTACTCCCTGTCAGCTACCTACTAATTTATTTAAGACTAAATAAGCGGGGATGCCTTGTAGGTCATCGGCACTATCCTAAAATACTTGAGCTTTTGCTATTTCAACTTGAAAACGGCTCTCGAAAAGAGCTCTCGAACTCTCGAAAAATTTGTGCCAAAATTCAATTAGCATTTCTAATGAGCACCACTTATCAAAACAGAATCCTAAACGGCAGATCCGGTTGTCGGTGCAACCGTAACAGATTTACCTACTAAATTTTACTCGGTTTATGTCCCTAAATTGTTTGGTTTTCCCGGTTTCGGCTGAGATTCCTAGTATAATCTACCCAAGAGCTGGGGTAGATTTATAATCGTTGATTTCTCGATAATTTGCCGCCTTTATCTGTGAAATTTTGCACAGGGGCTGGGTTCGACCTAATTTTTAATTTTATTAGGACCGCGTCAACGGTCCTCACAAAAATTGATCCACCAGGCCGGGACCCGATATCGCGTCTAGCAATATCGCTAACTTTTATATACAAGAAGTTGACCACTGCCATCAAATTTACTAAAACTGGCAAATTCGATATCTCTATCGAGGCAGCAGCATATCGGAGTTTCGCGACTCCGATATCTTTCGTGGTGCCTTGATGACTATGCTATAGAGACAGAGACAGAAATATAAAGCTGAAAGCTTGCAAAATACGTACCAAATCTAAACCAAAACCTACTATGAAAACGCCTATACTGCGAAGAAATCTATGAAATATGTGTAGACCCTAAGCGGCTTTTGCGCTGCTCAGGTCCATATTTTTCATAATTTATGAACGAACCAAGAATTTGCCGGGCTTAATAGCGCAAATGGAAGGCCTAACGGGCCTCCATTTGTAGAGTAAAAATCGTTAAATTTCCTGGAAAGAATTTTGAATTATTAACTTTTAAAGTTCTTTGTGGGAGCGGACCCCTATCGGGTCGTCGGGATTGTGATTCCAACGCGATTTTGTTAAATTTTAAAGTTGTATTCGGTGGCGAACCCTCCAACGAAGAAATGGACAGAGTCATAACAAAATTCCTGGAGGGGATCTTAAAATATTTAAATTTACGTTTATGGTGGGGGCAAGCCCCTTCAGGGTTGTCGGATCTGTGGTTCCAACGCGATATTGCTAAATGCTAATGTTACATTCGGTGGTACGCATTCCTACGAAGAAGCGAGCAAAGATTCAGCCAAATACCTGGAGTAATTTTAAAGTTATAGCAAGTTTTCACTAAGAGCGAGCTATCTTACTGTCTAAACATTAGATTAACAAACTCGGTTGCGGGTCGATTACGTCGTGGGCTCGATTGAGACATAGGTTACTACTAACATCCTAATAAATTCTCGGAAAGATTGCTGGAAGGTACAGTGTGCCAGGTAAATTTTATCGATTACGAGTGACTATCAATAATCATTCCTATCACGATTAGGCAACGGTATCTTCTAATAAAGTGTACTATCACTGACGGTACGGCACAATCGAATTTAAATTCAGCAAACAAGGCCAAGTATGGTACGGAGCTTCATTCCGAATATTCATTGAGGAAAGTTTTATTTAATCTTGGTCGGCTCACATGTCACGTTTGGGCTAATAACTCTACTCAAGTAATCATATAAAATAGATCTATGCGCGGGTGTCGCGTTTATTTATGCCTTAACTCATCGACCGAGGGAGAGTCAGCATGACTTCAACTGATTAATGAATTTTTCGAAACGGCCAACCATGGCTATGGGCCTGCGGGACAAGCTAGGACGGGCTAAACTATCATGTAAACATAAGTACGGACAGGGAGTCCTTGGATGCTTAACCGTACGACTAATCGATAAGAACTTCTCGCTTCTACCTCATCTATTCTCCGGACTTATCCTATCTAACATCAGTAATACTCTATAACTATGCTAAGCCTCCCTGTCCACACTTACATACTCGAGTCCGATCGGTCGACGTCCATCCCCCGTCCATCCATTCGCAAAGCCAAAACAAAAACCAAAGAGTAAGCAATAACCATAAGAGTAAAACCGTAAATGTCGAAGAACGACAGAGCCGGTCTGCAAACCGACCGCACT
This sequence comes from Trileptium ribeirensis, assembly GCA_030248225.1. Taxonomy (NCBI): domain Eukaryota; kingdom Metazoa; phylum Nematoda; class Enoplea; order Enoplida; family Thoracostomopsidae; genus Trileptium; species Trileptium ribeirensis. Next base: position 46,856 of record JASANE010001983.1, read on the forward strand.
CTGCGCTGCCGAAGTCAAACTGAACGCTAGAGAGCTCGAGTGGCCTCTCGGATTTGTGACGTATTGAATCCTCGTTTAATGGTTTATTCCTGTTATCTGATCCTACCATCATATGTGTATTTCATACGCATCTATTGCGGGAAAGTTTCTGTGGGAAACAATGCGTCATCTTAGTCACCTTGTTTATGTATTACGCGCCGCGCATTTGTTGTTGTATAATGCGTAATGTAGGTTGCGTCACACGTGCATACGTTTAATGTAACTTGTGCGACATATGTATATGTTATAGTACGCTGTATAAACTATTTATTATAAGTGTTTGAGTGTTTGTTTATTTATTTACATTTCTTATAATATATGACATATGTATGTAGTGGCGCGTGAATTGCGATTGTTTGTACGATGTCGTATATTGTGTAATGTAAAACTTTATTGTTTTGAAATTGTAAAATTCTCAGCATGCTAGGCTTACAAAAATATAATCTGTATAATATTGGTCGTAACTGGCAGGGGGATGGTTTGGGCATATGGAGATTTTAATGCCAAACACCATACGGCACGGTGTAGATTGTTCACACCAATTTTGCTTTGAATTGACCCACCCGTTAAGAAGTTACGGACCTCATCCCATCTGTTATTTCTGTACTTGATTCAATCATAAGAATTTATTTTATTCTTGAAAATTATAACTTTAAGAAAGTGTAAAACAATTTGAAATTTTACAATTTGTGTGCCGGAGCTATAGTTTGCTTACTTATCGGATTTGAGTGTAAGCCCTGGGTGCCTTTACTGTTACACTTACATTAGCGGATATGTAAGTGTATTTCTGCTGAATTTTTTTAAAATCTTAAAATTTGTTTTGATTTATGGATTCTGAGAATTTCATAAAAAGGGTTTCTCTAATGCAAAAATTAAAATCTATGTTAGAGAGCGAATTTAACAATTGTAAGAATTCGCAACCGGGTTGGCAGCGATTATATTAAAAATTATCGGGTTAGAGAGATCTAAGAACTAGGTTTCTTTTGAGTTCCAAGAAATCTGGTTTAGAAAGTTTATTTAAGCAGTTGCGCAGCTAGATCAGGGTAACAGTCGGCTTCAGAAGCTGCGCGATCAAGGTAAGTACGGTTCAGCCGTTTATTTGTTAAAGTGTGTAAAGTTTGTAGCTTATTATAGTGCGTGAAATAAACTGTCTGAGTTATTAGTGTTACAAGTTAAGGCCTGAGGTGCTCGCATTGGGGAATATTGTAGTAACCAACTGTTAGTTCGTGTGTAATCTGCGGTGGTTCTAAACACAGGATCACGTAGGCTACTGATTTCTCAACGGTTTCGGAGTTATGGGCCGGAGCCGCAATTTTCAATTCCGAGATTTCGGAATTGATAATTTCTTTTAGTTTTATCAGCTAAATTAGCCAGCATAAATGAACGCTGGTAGCTGATAAAATTTTGTCGTTATAGTTTACCAGTATATTTCTTGCTGTTGAACACTGGTAAATTTAATATCGGCTAGTTTTACTTAAGGGTTTTACAAATTTTGCTACTTTGCTGTTCCCTACAGGGCGAACAGCCATAATTTTTTGGTCTTCCGTCGTGAGGACGGTCGTGACGGCTTTCCGTCAAGGCCACTCTTTTCTACAACAATTCGGGGCGAATTTGGCCACGCGGGGTAGGGCTTTTCCTATACATATCGGGGCGTTCGGAAGTCGTACCGTCCTACTTGTCCGCGGGTCGGATGTCAAGAGCTCGCCAGACCCGAGCGCTCTTACCTATAAAAATACTAATGTACGTGCGCAAAATCGCTAACTTTCCTCTAGAAATTTTACCTAATCATTGATGAGTTACTCACGGACATACACCTCATATAAATATAAAAGGTTTTACAAAAATGACAATAATCATAGAAATAGTATAAATTACAACGAAATTACATACATATATGTGCCTTTATGGCCACAATTAACGAAACGAAATTGGTATGAATAGATAACGAACGAATCATTTATAAAAAAAATAAATGCGAATTGCTGAAAGTAAAGAGACGAATAAATATACACAGAGAACCATACCAATAACACCCCACCCACCCCAGAGAAACCAATAAAAGAGAAAAAAAAGAACCACAACACAAAACCCACCCACCAACAACCCCACCACCACCAACCACCCACCCCCACATATATTATATTAATATATATTACATATTTATTACAGATAACAAAACAAAATTCCAAACAAAATAACCACCCCATCCCCAACAACAACACACACACAACACTGGTACGACAAACAAATTACAACAACCACAACCAACTCCACTTCAAACAATACAAAACAAACAATTTAAAAAAAATAATAAAAAAAAAAAAAAAAAAAAAAAAAAAAAAAAAAAAAAAATAAAAAAAAAAAAAAAAAAAAAAATAAAAAAAAAAAAAAAAAAAAAAAAAAAAAAAAAAAAAAAAAAAAAAAAAAAAAAAAAAAAAAAAAAAAAAAAAAAAAAAAAAAAAAAAAAAAAAAAAAAAAAAAAAAAAAAAAAAAAAAAAAAAAAAAAAAAAAAAAAAAAAAAAAAAAAAAAAAAAAAAAACTATACATATATATACGGGTACAACAATACGCACACGATTAAGGCAATGGGTGCCTTTATGGCAATACAAACGGTATATGATACGACAAATATCAGTAAGGATACTACAACAAATATCCATTACTGAAACAATAATAATAATATCCTTTCTGATCATGAAAACGTCGGCGGTGCAGGCCGAAATACATAGTTATCCAGCGATACTATCTGGCCTAGTGATTCCTAATTTGCGATGTACATGGTGATAATCAAATCTGATTCAATTACGTATATATACGTACGGGGCGGGGACGTGGCTTCGCGTTCCTGCAGCCAGTCGTTGGGGATTCAATTTCGGGAAATGTCCGTAGCCAAATTCATAATGTTGGCCATTAGCATGTGGCCAAGATTAACCTGTCTCGTAACAATAGGGCATGGATCTGTTACATAAGCAATTTGCCGTGTGAAACGCAAGTAAGGCACATAATTTCAGTAGGAATTTTTCATAATAACCTGCAGGAGTCTGTTAACAAATCAAAGCCAGGTCAGTGCTTGTAGCAGCCATTTTGCACATTCAGAAGTCTGCGGGGTACGTTCGAATTACACCGGTCCATCTCGGTAACAGAGTATGGCTTACGCAGAAGTACTTAGGATATGCTTGGCTAACTAACTGCGTCAAGCTCCAGTCAGTGCGTCTGAAAACTTGGAAAATCAATCTAAATTGAAGTAAACTAACGTTATCTGCAACGCTGATCAGAAAATTACCTTCTATCTATTATTTTCTCTTAGAATAATATAAACCAATAATTTCAAGTTTCCTACAGAAGAACATGTAACAAACGTATGTGTAGTAAAGGGAGGTGACTGGAGACAGGGCGAAAGTGTTTATTCTGGGCTCCATGCGTTGTAAGCACATCGAATTTGACGCAGTATACGCTATGGTGTACAGTGAAAGGCATTTTGCTCTGCGTGTCCAAAAATCGACATATTGATCGATAAATAAACATTATTAGCTTCCTCAGTCTCTTAAAGTTTCAGAAAGGCAATAATGCCATCGCAATACATTAAGTTTAATGTAACAGTTATTTTTAATGCATTTTAAATCCACTATGCCTTCATTTCTTCTTCCATCTGTTTTACTATATATAAATTTGGAAGATCAGGTTCCGGATCCGGTTTAAATGGACGGTACCGGTTATTCCCTGGCATATGCAGCGGGATTTTGAACTGCAATTCTATAGCAGTCTATTTTGTCTGGCTCGGCTGTGACTTATCCGATGGCTAGTTCATCGGGATTCAGAATACCTAGTTTGACTGGCGAAGCGTGCCAATACGGCAAAACTTCACTACAATCCACACAGAACAGAGATGTTGCTACATAGAAAGTGGATTTGACGTCCACTGGCAATAATTTACTGGCTTGCGAATGATCCACTTTCGGTAACTCCATCCGCTCCAACAAAACGAAGTGTATATATGAATATATATTCGACGCTCAAAACTCGACTTAATTGTGGTTCAAACATCTGATACACGGCAGTTTCAAACGTTACACTCATGAACCGCTGCGAACCGTAAGGACCCGAGGTATGGATATCCCGTTTTGAACTTGGAAGTCCCGGTAAAAGTGGATTGGGGCCGAATTTCTAATTCCTAACATTTGCCGAAATTGTCACTTTCCGGATAAATTTCTCCACGCGTTTTGTACACAATGCCTAGGTTATCAAACGTGGGTTAGTTTTATCAGCGAAATTTTGTGTTAATTTCTAGAATTCTATGAAGGCGCTGATTGAGAATGATCCGGTGTAACCATTGAAATGAAAGTATTGAACCAACTTAAGGTTCACAGATGACCTAAAGCCCAGGTTTGGCTCGGCAGACCGTTTTCTTAGTTTCTAATAAAAAGCACGAGTTCTTGCAGGGTACTGCAAGAATCCTAATAAATAAGGTATCAAGCACCATTTAATAAGCTTGTCCTTTACATCCTAAATTTTCTTTCTGTCACGAGAGATAGCGTAAAACTACTAACTTTTATAAGGATTTGAATTTTACGGATACGTGACCTTTTAACATAAATCCTAAGGCGTGAGTTTCTGCTAGCGTGACAGCGGCACTGCTGTGTCGGCCATTAAAAAATCTATGGTCGTTTACACTACACAAAATTCGGAATAAATACTGTCTAGGTCATCGTTAGTACCAAGAATGATAAATCACGACCCAGGTATAAACCAGGGACTCGGAGACCAAGATTAGGATTGTCCTCAGAGCTAAAGTTCATTTGTTAAGTGTTAAGTTTGCCAAATGATTTTCTTAGGTGCTAGCTTTCGTATAGTACTCAAAGAGAAAGTATGAGAGTAAAACTTCTAGGCACATTTTAACCTTGGAATAAATTACGAGTAATGGGTTTTCAATTCGGAACCATTACGAATATTTTCTATTCATCATTCGGTTTGCGGGGGAAGTGTTGGTCGGCTGGAACGTTGCCTCAGCCCTTCTTATTATAAGGATCGAGATAAGGTTCCGGTCGGAAAATAACTTAATGTCCTAATGATCTAGCGAAATGAATTTTGAGAACTTAAGGATCATATTCATCCCTAGATTCACGAGTATACAAATTTTATATCCAGATTCGCAAAGCATCGTCACACTACCGCAGTTATTGACGGCCCAGTACGGAAACGCTATTTCCACGAGCTCAGCCGGGTTAAATGTTTAGCCTACTTAACTGCTTCTTAATACGTTATGGTTCCAAATTATTATGTTAATTTAATGGTGTCGCTCTTCATCGCTACGAAGCGATGGTGCCAGTGGTTGGCTTAGGCCTAAGCTGACGAACCAAGTGTTAGGGGAATCCGATACGGCGCTTCTAATTTTTTCTATTCAGTCATAGCCTTTTGGTTCAGATTATGTCAAAGCAGTGCTCCGTATGTGCCATTTCTTAAAGAAAGCTTGTTAAATTTTCGCGGTTTCAGGTTATTAAAACAGATTTATACTACGTAATTCAACGGTCATTGCAACCGCAAAGAATTTTCCTTGAAAAATATATTCGAAATTTTATCGCAGAATAACCGGTTCATCGGTTACGAACTAAATTTGTAGCCCAATCCAGTAGAATAGTGTGACAAACGCAGAATTTTTACCTTCCTGAAAATTGTGCCAGCCTTTTTCTGTGAAAATTAGCACAGATGCTGGACTTGACCAATATTTTCAAATTCTGAGGACAGGGTCCCCGACCAACACTGACAAACTTTACACTGGACTTGCAGCGAACGCGTGTCGGTACTTAGCAACTCCGATATCGCGGTGCTGCACTGATGCGAATACGCTTCTACGAGGAGGAGGAATGGAATAACCTTAAATGTGAATCTAATCTAAACAGCTGCCTCTGAAACTGAATATACTTAAATCGATATAACTATGTAAATTTGTGTAAAAACCTCAGCGGCGTTTGCTCCGCTCGGGTTTAATTTCTGTATAATTTTTGAATGCACCACGGATTTCCTAGGCTCGATATCTCAAATGAAAGATCTAACATTTCTTCACTGGTAAAGAAATATTCATCATCAAAATTCCTGGACGGCATTTTGAGCTATATTCAATTAAAATTTTAGGTAGGAGCGACCCTCTTTTTGGTCATCGGGCAAACAAACCCGGCTGAATCCTTTCAACTTTATGGTCTATTTGAAAGATCAAGCGTGCACGGATAGCTTCGCAAAATTTAAATAAAATTCCTAGAGGGAACTTTAAATTATCGAAATTTAACCTTTTAGCGGAGGCATCCCATTTTCGAGTCAAGTGGTTCAAGAACCCAGTTGAATTTGTGCAATTTTAAAGTTGTATCTGAAAGACTGTATATTTATGTATATTCAACGTAATTTAGGAGAATTACAGGAGGGCATTTTGCTATTGGGTTGCTAATAACAAATGTTCAGGGTACAACTCCGTGAACGTATAAGTTTGGTAAGGTGCATATGTAAATCGTGAGTAAAAAAATTTTATTCATACTCAAGACTGAATAGGTGTTAAGTATTTTCTTAGAAAAGACTTTATTTAACCTCGGTCGGCTCAAATTCTATTCCTAGTTGCTAACTCGACTTAGGAAATCATCTGAAATTATTCTTGGTGAGTTGGCGATTATTTTGTGCCTAACTTATGACCGACGGAAATTCAGAATGACTTCGGGTGGAATGAAATCTTTATTACAAGTTGGCTGGGTCGGACTTACACGATGGATGAGCAACGAAGGACAGGACGGAGCGGGCCAACAGAAAATAGGCGATAGTTTCCGAAACAATATGCTAGATTAACAACCTTTGGCTTCTGACAAAGCCTCTTCCATTACTCTTTGCCCATCCCACACTTACGTACTGCATCCTCCGTCGTCCACTTGCACGACCATCCAAGCGAAAATCAAACTACGAGAAAAAGGGAAAACAACCGCAAACTTTAACACTAAAGTAAGCGTCGGAGCCTGACAGTAATCGGTCGATTTCTGCGCTGCCGAAGTCAAACTGAATAACAGATCCTAGTCGGGACGTCTAGCCTTGACTATCATTAATGGCAGGTAGGGCAATTAATTAAGACCATGGTTTCGGTCCTTAATTTGACCAACTAAATTTTAGTTTGGGACGGATACAATACAGCAGTGGCGGCCCCAATCCGAAGAAAATTCCTTTGGAATTAAAGTTATTAGGACGCTCATTAAAATTACGTTAGCCGGCCAGACATCGAAGTTGAACCGAACAGCAGCGATCCCACGTCAAAAGTCTAGGGATTGTAGGACCCTAGTGGGAGCTACTGGCCAAAATAACCAATCGCCGCTCGACACTTCCAGGTGGAACTAGGATATGAAATATTTGTATGGTCTCTTTGGCCAGTGAGCAGGTAACTGAGCCAACCTCCCTTGGGACCTCAGAGGTAGTACCACGTGGACTACGTATGCAACTCATCCGGCAGGATCAGAACACAGGCTGTGAAGCGCTGCTGCCGCTTGCTAAGCTCCGAAGCTTGTTGAGACCGCATGAGAAACACGATCCTATAGCCGGGGTCGTATAAGCGTTGTGTGCCATGCAGCATGTGCCATATTTTATCAGCTTACACAGTACTAAGTATATAATCTGTAATTGAAACGGAGCGAGCGGAGTTCCCACTGAGGGTGCTGAGAAAAAAATCGATAAAATTTCTTTTTCGAATGTCTCGGTCATTCATAACTCGTTTTCGGATGGACGGATTTCGACAGCATTTCGACACTTCGATAGTAACAGGGACGATGAGCTTTAAGCTCAAAAGAAACGTTTCTGCACCGCTTCTAACGCTATTTATTAACAATTTTACTGTTTTTGCTGAGAAAGACTGAATTCTAAAAAATTTTTAATTTGGAAGACGGTAGGGGACGTTCAAGCCAGGATAGCCAGTGCCCTGGTAAATATGGCGCCCCCGTCAGTTCCGAACCAGGACGGTTCCGGTTCATCCTTCATGCAAAATTTTCAGCGAATATAGAATCCAGAATTATAATCAAAATGTTTAAATATTTTTTCAAAATGCAGGAATTCTGTGGGAAACATTAAGTATTTTGTTTTCATGAAACACTTCTGCGGCGGTATCGGTAACGTTTATTAGAGAATACCGAATTACTCATAACCATGGAGATAAAGTGAATAATTTTAATTTAAACAGAACAAACAAAGCGGGTGAGTTTCCACTGAGAGCGCTAGGTGGAAACGTCGTGACTTTCTTTTGTCTGTCAGTGTCATTCATAACTCATCACCGAGAGGATGGTTTTCGACAAATTTTTTGTTGGGTAGCAACAGTGATAACTATGTGCCCTTTAGTTGAACGCGAACACCTCCGACCCCATCTGCTGATTCAAATGGCAAAAAAACAGGTTTTTTAAGGTTTCTTTGCCAAATATGGCCATACGGGTACCGGTTTTGCGCAGCTATATCTCGCGACACAGGCTTCATATTAGAAAATAGAGACCAAAGACAGATTCAGTTGATCGAGATCTATAATTTGCTGACTACGACTTTTGTTATGGGACCATTCCCTGGGCCAACGTGGGCCGGAATTTGGTTCATTAAACCTTGCCAGAAATAGCGATTTTTCAAATTTCGCAGTGTTATTGGTTGTTTTTACCTTGCAATGATTTGATATTAGGTTATGTTGCGCTGGATTGATGGTTTTGCTATGTAGAGTCCAACTTGATATTACTAAACCTTTTCTTGGGATTTCAAGGGTTTTTTGGTCGACGAACCTGATTTCCAAAATGTTGTGCGTTTTTTGTCTAATTAAGTATTGCGTGCAGGGTATCAAAAATGGTCTGCACATAGGTATTTCATAAGGCTGAACACAATGATTTGGTTACCTAATGTCCATGGTGCACATTTCATGACTTTTCAGTGGGTTTAAGATCAAAGAATCCTATTTCCAGAATATAGTATTCAGTTGTCTGGTTAAGTAGTGGCTACAGGTCACCATGGATTGTCCATATAGGTTTTTGGTAGGCTGGGTACGGTTGGTTTGGTTATCTAGAGTCCAGCACGAGTATCTCATACCTTTTCAGATGTGTTCATTGGGCTTAGGGTAAAAGAACCCGATTTCCAGATAATAGCCGGTCTTCAGTCGTCAGTTGTCCGTTGAGTTTAGGTCGACGAGGTTTTTAAATGGGTGCAGAGTTCAAAAAGTTTTACGATGGTATATTCATGAAACACAATTTTTTACATGTGATTAAACAAAATAACTTAAAAATGAAACCACGCTCGCTCCATTTCACCCTCTATGCGGGTTACTAGTATATAATGCGACTGCACCAAGTAGAGTATTGTCAAAAAATTCTCACTAAATTGACCCGCAGACTCCCGAGAGCCACTCCGTTCAAATCTTGGGCCCAACAAAATCCGTAAAAACACTAAACTGCCGTTAGTCCATAGCGTTTCAGTATGTAATATGTATTATTGTTGTTTATTTAATGTGAATCCGCTATTTATCCGTTTTTTTTTTGTATTTTTGTAGTATCCTCCCAGATTGACCCGAAAGAAACGGGATTTCTCGCCCCAGGTGCCCCTTGCTCGATTTCTCCAGGTACTTTCGAAACAGTTTGGGAAGCCAGCAATGCAAACAAGAAACATTAGATATCCACGGATTTTGCTACATCTAATCTCTTTCCTCTAAAAGTGCTAACAAAGTCAGTGTCATAATAAAGATACATTGGAACATAGACTTCCTACTAACTTACCTGCGCTTATTAACTATTTCGATTGCTGCAGGATGATTACTACAATACTGTTTCAGAAGACCCTTCAATTCCGGTGCAAACTGGATGAAATCACCACCGATCCGTTGTTCGTCATCTGATTTGCTGTAAAGAACTTCAGTGCACTATGACGAGTTATATATTACCGTTGCAGCGTTTATTTCCACCGGTTATTATGATTTTAATGTAAAGCTTTAAATACAGTTATAGCCAGAAATTTCGCGAACCGCCCGCAAACGATTGCCAAATTCGCCACTGATCTCAAGCTATTTTGATTATATTTCTGCCACTAACGGTATATTTTCAGAAACGAGCAGGTAAAGGTCGTTCTATTCAAACGAACGGTGATATTAACAAAACAAGAAAATCAGGCTTTTGAAAAGTGAGGGCCAGATGGGGGTGGTACCTCTGGCAAAATTTTGGCTCCACTTAATAATTTTTTGGCCCTCTCGCCGGCTAAACACTCTGAGTTGACATAAAAGGTTGACAAAATTTTAAACTAAAATCCGTTTCTGAACTTAAAAATTTAATTGCAGTATAAGAATTGGCTGGAAAGTGAGCTTTAACCTCAATACATCGTTTTGCACCGTTTCTGATGCTATTTATTAATAATTTCAGTGCTTTTTACTGAAAAATATTGAATTATTAAAATTTCTAGATTTAGAAGTCGGTGGATGGGAGGTTCAAGCCAGGAAAGCCAGTTGATGCGCTTTAGAACATGTGCCCTTTAGTTGAACGACCGCTCCGACCCCACCTGTCGTGGAAGTTATAAATTCCCCGATTATATGATTTGGTTTTCGTCCGTTGCATTTTTTGCTTCAGCAACGATGGACAATGATAACCACCCGATGGTCTCGCGAAAGGGAGATTGAAGGGGTCGAAGTGAGCCGGGCTTAGACGCCTTGTTCCCGAACATCATCGTACAAATGCGTTTCAGTGTTATATAGTATCCTATGAGTACATTGCATCATACGACGAATAATGCGACGGGGTTTCTCCTTCAGCGATTCCAGCATCTGCTTCTCTGTTTAGTAATCAACAATTGTTGCTTATATGTTGAGGAACTGTGTTGTGGTGATAACGTTGTGGCACGCGAGATCTCGTAATTTGTCTGTGATCCAACAGGGATCACATTGTTGTGGTGATACGAGTGCCTCGACTGAAGCAACATCAACAGAGACTAGAGAAGGCGGCATTGGTTCACCTTGAGTTTCTATCGTCAACACTCGGAATCATCAATAGTAGGCTGTTGTCTACTGCCATCATCAACAGTCGACCAACTTCCGCCATCAGCGGTCATCAACAGTCACGTCCAGGTAACGGTCGAAACATCTCGTCTGCTGTCTTACATCAGCCATCGCGGCCAAGTCTTCCTGGTGGCGTCGACTACTACACTCTCACAATTGGTCCGGGCATTGGTGCACCATCTCTACGGTTCTCCAAAACGAAAGGGGCTGGCAATTTATCAACGAGACTTCTCCTGCTACGATTATTGTCTACAGTCAACGATTATCAATTTATCAACGGTTAGTGACGTTTTTGTTCCTTTACGACAGAAGGATCATTTGGCGCTGCGAGTAGGGTCCCTACTACACACACGCTATCTTGGTGCCGTGTGTGAACAATATCATGTCCAGATCTGGCGCTTTACGGCAGGCTTTGGGACCTGCGAAAGCTCGGCTTCGGGATAACATGACAACCGCCAACAACGTGTTAAACAAAGCGATCCCCGCTGATGTCGCGAAGATTCAGTCTATGATTGATGACTTGGAAGAAACAATTGCTAAATTGCAAAGCAGCATCGCCTCCGTGGGACAACGTGATGAGCAGTGGCTCGCATTGATGATGAAGTTGCCTGTAGCAGAATTAACGGCGGAAGAGGCGCTATATATGCAAACGACACAACAGGGTCCGGAGGGTTATTTAGTCGTGGTCGAATCGGCCAAAGATTTGATTTGCCGTCTCCAACGGAGACAACGTGAAGTGACTCGCCAACTTGATCAGAATAAGGCTGCCGCCGTGGCCGCCGAAGACGAGCAACAGCGGTCCACGGCAGTTGGGCGCACAACCAAATTGCCCAAGTTGACATTGCCGTATTATAGTGGAGATTATTTCGAATGGGCTAACTTTTGGGCGATTTTTGAAGCAAATGTAGATAAACAAAGCATTACTCCAACGGAGAAGTTTTCGTATCTCCGAGCACAGTTATCCGATGCAGCTTTGCAGGCAATCGATGGGATCATTGTTAATGATGAGAGCTACAATATTGCAGTTGAAATACTGAAGAAACGGTTTGAACGACCCGCGGGCCATTTGATCAGCAACTTGTACACTCAAATGAAGAGGCTACCCGCGGCAAATGGTGGGATGTCCGACTTACAGGTTACCCTCGACAGCATCGAAAAGATATTCAGACAGCTGAATAACTGTGGAGAGGATACGAATGCGACCAAATCGCTTGTGTTGGAGGTATTCAGCAAATTCCCTAATGAAATGGTACGGGATCTTATGCGACACCAAAACGTCGGGACGCAATCAACACTAAGCGAAGTACGTGAAGCTATTTGCCGACATATTAAGCAGTTCGAAGATATGTCTGACATTATCGGAGACCTCAACCCATTTCACGACCGTCGCCAAACAAGTGGTCGAAGTGGAAAACCTGATGGCTTTCAGAAATCGAAACCGACCAGTTTTCGCGAATTGCCTCCGAGTGGCTCTTGGAAATCGGGAGCCGCTGAAAATCTGCCTACCTCAGCTTTTGCGACAACAACCGCGAGACCTGCCGGGACGTCGCAACCGCCGACCGAGGTAAATCCCACTGTTCACTGCGTTTTGTGTGACGGCGGTCATCCGAATGCAAGGTGCCCGATTTATACAACAGCCCGACAAAAAGTTGAACGTTTGCGGGAAAAAAGGCGATGCTTCCTCTGTTTGGGCAGCGGCATATATCGGTTGGTTGTCATACCCCGAAGGATCAAGTGCGGTGTTCGTTTTGTAATGCGAAGGGGCGCCACATTAGTTCCCTGTGTCCGGTTCAGTTTCCGGACTCTAATCGCTCTACATTGAGGACGGAAAACGGAAATCCAGCTGTCAATGTGTCGGCTGACACGCCAGCAGTTACTGAAACTCCAACTCAAGCAAGCTTGCTCAGTGTCAACGAGCGATCATTATTACTGACAGCTTTAACGAACAAACGACTATTATGACGACAGCACATAACGAACAAACATGTGAACAGGTGCGGGTCCGAGTTTTGTTTGACATTGGCAGTCATCGCACATATATCACTACATCACGTGCTGAACAGCTGCGCTTGAAAACTCTTCAAAGTGAATCCGTTCAAATAGCGGTGTTTGGACAGCAGCGAATAGAGCAACCGATGGCTTCGCGTCGAGTAGCCTTCAGTCTAAGACTACGTGACGGCTCTTTTCGAACCATTGTTGCTAATACCGCTCCTATCATTACCAGTTGCCCTATCGCAGGCGGACGGTTGCAAGCAGGCGACATAGAAGCCGTCCGTGCAATGTCTTATGCACTGGCTGATGATCTAGAACCCGAAGATGGTACCATTGATATTCTATTGGGATCTGATTATTTCTGGGAATTCTTGTGTGGGTCTCGTCTTCAGCTACCATCGGGCCTGTACCTCATACACTCAACGTTCGGTCTCCTACTTGGAGGTCGTATCAGTGAAGACAACAGTCTGGAAACCAACGCATCACACCAGCCAGTTCTCGTTCGTCTTACAGAAACATTCAGTCGCTTGCCTCTACGCGGAGGGTTATCAGCCTCAACTAACCCGACAAGTGGTCGTTCGCCTGATGTAGATCAGTTTTGGAATCTCGAGACAGTCGGGATTACTGACGATCCGATAATCCGTGACGAAGACGTGGCGTTACGGCAATTCAACGAATCGGTAAAGCATCGCGACGGCCGGTATCATGTAAGGTGGCCGTGGAAGAGTAATTACGGAGATCTTCCGAGCAACCGTGAGCTTGCCTTTGGTAGATTAGTATCGCTGAGTAAACGCCTCCGAACGAGTGATCATGACATGATGGCGAAATACCAAGCAGTGATAGACAATCAGCTCCAATGTGGAGTCATCGAGGAGGTGATCGACGACGTTACGGTTACAAAGTCCAGCGGACGGGCCATTCATTATCTACCTCACCATCCAGTGTTGAAACCGGGTAGTGCAACTACAAAAGTCAGGATCGTCTATGATGCATCGTCACGTACGAAGAAGGAAACCCCATCGCTCAACGACTGCCTTTACCGAGGGCCCGTTCTGCTGCCGGATTTGTGCGCTGTGCTCATTAGGTTTCGTTTGCATCGGATTGCTATTATATCGGACGTGGAGAAGGCGTTCCTGCAGCTATGCCTCCAACCGGAGGATCGGGACGTTACACGGTTTTTGTGGATACGGGATCTGAAAAAACCGGTGACGTGGGGAAATATCGTTTTTATTACCGGTTTTGTATAGTACCGTTTGGGATTATCAGCAGCCCATTTTTATTAGGAGCAACAATACAATACCATCTGAAACAGGACAGTCATTGGGTGTCAGGACAGATTGCCAAAAATATTTACGTGGACAATGTCATATGTGGGGTTGACGATGTGGATATGGGTGAGAAATTTTACTGCCATGCGAAACAAACGTTCTTGAAGGCCGGAATGAACCTGCAGGAGTGGGCATCTAATTCATCGGAATTGATGTCGCGAATCCCGGCTATCGATCATGCCTCGAAGAAAGTGACTGGCATCTTGGGTATTGGCTGGGATCCAGATAACGATACTATTAGTGTAAAGGGGGCCGTTGTCGGAGCGGCAGAAGTGAACACTAAACGGGGTATTCTACACGCAGTGGCATGTATCTTCGACCCGCTCGGTTTTTTTCAACCTGTCTTAGTGCGAGCAAAATTGATCCTTCAAAGGTTATGGGAAGATGATTGTGGCTGGGACGATATAGTAGAAAATCGGCACTTAACAGAATTCGTGAAGATAATGGACGATTGTCGAACTATTCAAGATGTAGCTATCCCACGAAACCAATGCGTTCTTTATAATGGAACCTGTGACGTCGAGATTGTAGTGTTCAGTGATGCTTCAGCCGTTGCTTATGCCGGAGCTGTATAATTGCGTGTACGGGATTCCGTTCCGGGGTCGTGGTCGACACACCTTGTGTTCTCCAAATGTCGCCTTGCTCCAATTCGGCGCTCCGGATCGACACTTACGCTGCCGCGTTTAGAACTCATGGGAGCAGTTATTGCGAGTCGGGCAGGGTGCTTTGTTCGTAAAGCCATCGCGGATAAATCGGAAGATGCTCCAATTGTCGTGTTTACCGACTCAATGTGTGTCCTCCACTGGCTTCGGAGTGCTAAACCGTTGTCCGTGTTTGTTAAAAATCGAATTAGCGAACTGAATGGTATACCTAATTGTCGTTTCTGATACGTAGCCACAAGCGAGAATCCAGCAGACTTCAGCACTCGAGGTAAAACGGTTGCTGAGATATAGTCATCAAGCTTATGGCGGTATGGACCGACTTGGCTTAAACACGAAGATTCTGTGCGGCCAATCGCGGAGCCGATATTACACCACGCATTGACGATATTGCGACTGAAATCCGGGAACCTAGAGTGTCAGAAAACGGGGTGGCTGTCGAGGTTTTCCACACACTGCTGGCGGGGGAGGGTGCTGCAGCAACAGTGGAAACGCCACTAGGCTTCCGGGTAACGGACTATTCTTCATTCACCAAACTGGAACGCTTGACTGCATGGTGCCTTAAGTTTTTGAACAAAAATTTGTGGCAAAAGTTGTCTTGCGATACCAGGGCGGTCCACGCCTGTCCGGAATATGTGTTAGGTGCCACTTCAAATGAACCTTTTCTTACTCGAGCGGATATAGCAGCATCAACGTTGTTGTGGGTACGACATGTTCAAAGCGAAGGTTTTCGCGAAGTCAAAACGGCTATTGTGCTTGGCCAGGGACACCCATTGATCAAGCAACTCGGTATTGGCTTGGATGACGTAGGAATTTTGCGTTGTTATGGGCGTATGCAGCATGCTGATTTGGAATCAGAAGCAGTACAGCCAAAACTGCACCCTACGGATAATTATATGACTACGTTAATCATCCGGGATATGCATGAAAAGCTGTGTCACGCAGGTGTCGGTCACACGCTGAGTCAATTACGTCGTGAGTACCGGATTCCCCGTGGCAGGGCTGCGGTTCGGAAGGTTATAGGGAGGTGTGCCCTGTATCGGCGCTATAATGGGGGTCCGTTCACTCTACCACGGATGCCATCGTGGCCACGGGAACGGATATCATGGTCGAGCCCCTTTCGTTTTACCGGTTTGGACTACTTGGGTCCAATTCGTGTCCGTTCGGGGCTAGAACATCAAAAGGTGTGGGTATACTTATTCACCTGCCTTGCGGTGCGGGCGATTCACCTTGAGCTGGTAGCGGACTGCACTGCGAAAGAATTCCTACAATGCATCATACGGTTTGTTGGCCGTCGGGGTACACCAGAACAAATTATCTCCGATAATGCTCCACAGTTCCGTACTGTCAAGTCAACATTTGACCGCATTTGGCATGCCGTTTTGCGCGATGATACAATACGATCTTATGCAGCAGACAATGGAATTGAATGGAAGTTTACGACACAGCTCGCACCTTAGCAAGGCGGCGTGTGGACCCAAGGTGGGTGACATTGTCATTGTCAAGGAGTCATCAGCGCCACGAGGAACGTGGAAGTTAGGACGAGTTCTTGAGACTATTCAGAGCGCCGAAGGAGCTATTCGCTCTGCGGAAGTGGCGCTTCCCAATCGAGCCATTATCAGACGCTCTGTTGGTCATCTATATCCATTAGAGATTGACTCCGCAGTGAGCCATAACGATAACGAGCCAGTGACACTCGACAACTCCCAAGTCTAACCTGATTTTGATGGTTTTACCGAAGATGAAGTTGGTGAGGCTGAACGCCGGGTTCCTTAGTGTGTAACCGTGAAAACAATGGTGTTAACAATAATATTGCCATAGGTTTAACTGCTGTTGGAATGGCACTATCTTTCAGCTGCCTGAAGCCTGGTTTTTAATTTGATGCGGAAAGTGACAATAGTAAAATTGTGTCATCGAGGAGAAAGCGGTTTGGGTGTGAACTGTTGTTGTTGACGAAACTTTGGCGCCCGGAATGTCGTGGAAGTTATAAATTCCCCGATTATATGATTTGGTTTTCGTCCGTTGCATTTTTTGCTTCAGGAACGATGGACAATGAGAACCACCCGATGGTCTCGCGAAAGGGAGATTGAAGGGGTTCGAAGTGAGCCGGGCTTAGACGCCTTGTTCCCGAACATCATCGTACAAATGCGTTTCAGTGTTATATATAGTATCCTATGAGTACATTGCATCATACGACGAATAATGCGACGGGTTTTCTCCTTCAGCGATTCCAGCATCTGCTTCTCTGTTTAGTAATCAACAATTGTTGCTTATATGTTGAGGAACTGTGTTGTGGTGATAACGTTGTGGCACGCGAGATCTCGTAATTTGTCTGTGATCTAACAGGGATCACATTGTTGTGGTGATACGAGTGCCTCGACTGAAGCAACATCAACAGAGACTAGAGAAGGCGGCATTGGTACACCTTGAGTTTCTATCGTCAACATTCGGAATCATCAATAGTCGACCAACTTCCGCCGTCAGCGGTCATCAACAGTCACGTCCAGGTAACGGTCGAAACATCTCGTCTGCTGTCTTACATCAGCCATCGCGGCCAAGTCTTCCTGGTGGCGTCGACTACTACACTCTCACAATTGGTCCGGGCATTGGTGCACCATCTCTACGGTTCTCCAAAACGAAAGGGGCTGGCAATTTATCAACGAGACTTCTCCTGCAACGATTATTGTCTACAGTCAACGATTATCAATTTA
Organism: Trileptium ribeirensis; assembly: GCA_030248225.1. NCBI lineage: Eukaryota > Metazoa > Nematoda > Enoplea > Enoplida > Thoracostomopsidae > Trileptium > Trileptium ribeirensis. Next base: position 64,602 of record JASANE010001983.1, read on the forward strand.
TCAACGGTTAGTGACATTTTTGTTCTTTTACGACACCACCTTCCGGGTCAAAATATCAAAAAACAGGTTTTTAATGGTTCCTTGCCAAATTAGGTCATACGGGTAGTAGTGTTTTGAAGTCTATATTTCGCGAAAAAGGCTTCGCATCGAAAAACGGTGCAGAACGAGTTTATGAAGATGCACAATTTTGTCGAACAATACTTTTTGTGAGACCACTTAATGGGTCGTTATGGGCCCGAATATGATTCGTCGATACCTTGCTACAAATATCAATTTTTCAAATTTCGGTATGTTATTGCATGTTTTTGAAATTACCTCACATATTAGGTTACAAAACACGCTTAATAGGATAGTTTGTTATCTAGAGTCCATTTTGACTGTATTATAACTTTTCACGATTATCAATGGTTTTACTGTAAACGAACACGATTTCCAAACTATATCCAGGCTTCATTTGTTTGGTTCAGTATTTCCTGCAGGGTAACAAAAATTGTCGATATATAGATTTTACGGTAACCTGGATAGAGCACTGCATGAATATTTCATGGTTTTGCTTAGGCTTTCAATGGGTCTAGGGTCAATAAACCATACTTCCAGAATATAACTTGACTTCAGAGTTTGGTTATTATTGAGTACATAACATCAAGAATGCTCTGTGCGTATATATAATTTAGATCCTCTAAATTTCGGAACTATTATTCAAAGATAATAAAATATGCACGGGTGCATTAACAATTTGCTTTTGTTATATTGACGATCGAACGAGCACTTAATTTCGTCACGAGACATGTGGGCTCTCCAAATTAGGGGGGCGGGGGTCCCTGGCATTTTTCAGCCGGTTTCAAAACAGGCGCACCCCGGTTCATGCCTCCTCGCAAAATCTTGGGCTCCCCCCGGTTCACCCCATATGGGAAAGTTTTTAGTTTCCAATCGGTCCAAAGTGCAAAAAAAATATGACAAAAATTTGTACTAAAATTCCGTTCTGAAGCCAAAAATTTCATAAATTTTGCAAAATTTGCTTCAAAATCGCTTTTATCTCCATCAAAACGTTTTGGCAGTGTTTCTGACACGATTTTTAACCGTTTTTCTCTTGGCAAAATGCCCCTGGCAAAATCGGGTGCCTCCCGGTTCGGAATCAGGGGCCCCTATTCATGCCCCTGGCAAAATTTTCAGCAGCGAATGGAGAGTCCAGGATATAGCACGTTAACAGGACATCTTTTTATATTTCCTGACTGAAACACATGCATAACATCTACGGTTCACAGGACAATACCTTGTTTTTATATTAGTAAGCTAGCGTTACGAAACACTGTTTGTTCCACAGGACTTCTTTCTTCACGATGTATTGAAGAGCGATATACCAAAGAGCAAGGTTAGAGCTACACAAAAAATTTTATGGTCACAATAACAAGTTATCATAATCTTACTTTTAAACTACTATTTACTTCTTGTTGAACAAACGCATAAATAATTATAGCATTTCACAAGAACTAAATGTTCTTGTTTGTTTTTAAAACGAAACTGACTGATGTATGACACAACATTGTTAAGTTCCCTGAAAATACCTTTATAACGGCTATAGTACTTCGTATATGTAACTCGTATAGTTGTCATAAAGGTATTTCCTAACGTTGGGTGCCGTATTACTGTATTACAACCGAGCAGGCGATCGGCAATGCACACTTCCAGTAGAAAACATATTGTTTGATAAAACATAAAAAACTAGGGGACCCTTTACCCAACTCCCTTTAAGGAAATAATTTCATAACTTGCTTTTGATATATTCTTAGCAAGAGTCGTTGACTTTGTCCATATTTGTGTAGCTAATAAAGTTCAAAATTGTTTGCGATAACAATAAATTAATATTATGAGAGTAATAACAACGTAAACGCATAATGGCGAAATTCAGTGTTCGTCGGGGGTGAATAATCGGTTTTCTCGGATACCAACGTCAGTCCAAGCATAATCTGGTTATGATATGTTGGTGTTTGGTAGCAGACTACGTCGATCGCCCCAAAGCATAGTTTATTTAACTTTTTGAAAATGCCTTACGCGGTAAACAGTTTTCCAAAGAAAACATTATTGGTTGTCTTTTGCAATGCCAAAGAGTGCGGGAGGAAGGCTAAGCACAGATTGTGAGTGGCCAATCGTTTCAAATCTGAATTTTTTGGAAAATATCTAATGAAATATGGCAACACGGCTGTTATCAAGCTAGAGACTGACAGTTGCTTGAATTGATCCACACACTTAACCTCTGAATGTCACTATGATTGGAAATATCGATCAAACTGGAAGCCGATTAATGCTGACCCTTCTGAAAAAGCCTATGATCGCCACCAAATCCCATAATCCAGATTTGGAGTAATTATGAAACATCGCTGGAACCTTTTCGAGACTTTACAGTAAGAGCGTAGCTAAACCTAAAGAATGTACTTAACCGCATCGACAATGTCAAAACAACTGAGCTATCGAAAGATAAATTTGATGGCGGAAGTGATATTTATTATTTGTATAATAATAATTTAAATTCCACCACTAATATATTTTACATGACACAAACCTGTAGTTGTCAAAATTCCAGTTACGAAAACAGCAATGCTCTCGATACATTGCCAAGGTAACGCACTGATGTTCATAATCACTTTAACCAACTTTTTAAAATTAGCACCCAGTTTATCTTAGCTCATTTTTGCTGTATTAAAGCAGTAGTTGGTATTGAAACACAACACTTGGTACCAAGTACACACGCGCAGTTGCTAAATTACTGCGTCACAAGGGCTGCATAGACGGACGCACTGTCTTTCGCTAATTCCATTCATAGATATATATTGAGAAATACAGCGCAAAAAGATTATCGAACTAACTTCGCGGTAGCTTCCAGAGCTGCCAAAAGACGCCGCTGTCCTTTTATAATTTCTTCAATGTTACCAATAAGCTTATGATACTCACCAAGCGAAATTCTGCAAGCATTAAATGCTATACTATAATAATACATTTTGCTGCAAAAATTTTGTCGCTATCATCCTACGTAGGCACCAGGCATTAGCCGGAATTCCGGCGCCGGGAAAAACGTGTTCCGGTTGCGGCTACGTCAAAGTGCAAAAACTATACTAGAACTGGGATTCTGGTTTAAAACTAGCAATTTAATTTATGTTACAATGTGGCCCTAACTCACATTATTATATGCATAGTGGTCAGTTTTCCTTCGAACCCCAAGAAAACTAAGTTTTAGCTCAATAAATTGCTATGTAATATGTAAAATTTATTTCGTGTGATATTTGTTCTCCTTTACCTTACAAAACAACACCATGTGGGTATTTGGGGTAGTTGCTTGACTGATTTAGAAAGCTGCGGCATTGTTCAACCTAATAAGCGTACCAGAGTATGGCTGTATACAATAAAGAATTAGGATTTTTTAATCTTAATTTTGTGTCATAACATAAGCATTTCCTACTAGTTTACAATGCCTCAAGATTGTCAATATAAATTGGCTCAAAATTGTTGCACTCTATCAACTCTAGCAAAATTAGCTATTTTGTTTGAGAATATCAAATTTGTTTGTGAATGAAATTTTATCACTTTTAAGTCAAAGAGGGTTATGTGCGCGAATAACTGCTAAACTACAGAACACTTTCTATTATGTAGTCACATTCGAATTGAATTTGTTCTCGAACACGCTGAAATCCAACTGAAAACCCAATATTCATCGTGGAACCATCATTGACTGAATATGAATCACTACTTCTTGGCTATCAGAGAATTGAATTGTGTTTCTTACTTATTCCATAACAACGGATGTGGATTAGACATCGGATTTTACAAAATAAGTTGATCGGTGGGCGCAGGCTAAGTTTAGTCAAGCATAAACAAAACAACACATAATTAAATTTCAATAATCGACTGACTTCAATTTCGATAAGTCTGTGATTAGGCAAATTGAAAAGGGAACCGAAGCTATTATGGCTATGCAATCTAGCAACAAAGTAACAAGGTCACTAACTCTTCATAACCTACATCGACGATGTAGAAGACTGCTCGATCGATAGCGGCGTCAAGTAAGTTCGAAAAAGTGTATCAAGCTCGGAACAGTGTTTTCGTTCTGTCTCGATGAGATCTTTTAAAACCTGAAAATACATAAAACTAGCCAAGACGGAAGGATAAAATAATAATTTTACATAATTTTTAAATTTACATATTTTACGTATTGATATTATTTTTAAAAAGTTGAAGAGACTATAGTACAATAGTTATACGTCAAGTGTTTCGTGTATTGTACCACGGTAACTTACGTCTTCGGCTGGATAGCTGTAATCTCCAGTTTATGAATATAGATTTTAGAGGAATGGTGAATGCAAGAATAAAAAACCATGTGGGTATGTTGTTTTTGTCAGTTATTTGAACTGATTTAAGGTATTTGATTTTTACTATGAATGTGCTGTGTACATTGCTGTTTGTTAACATAGAGTGTTACACATCCAGTAAAAATATACAGCACAACCTCTTTTGCACCTAAGTATTAATCTCTTTAAAGATTATTTCAAGCTGACCTACTAGTAATTCGAACATCGAGAGTACTAAGAAACAGTAAGTGTAACATAGTTTACGCAGGCATGCATTATAATAATGGGATACATTTTCATTGTGCTAGTGATGTACAAAATATATCTTACTCGCATGAACGTCGAAACTTTTTATGCTTTCTGAGTCTGTTCAATATCCAGGAGCAATAATTATCCCACTAATATATTATTTGCACTGCGATGGTCATTCTTGGAGTATTTCAAAATCATAAAATTATTAGTTTCCTCATCAAACGATAAAAAGGCATAAATTCCTAAATTTAACTATCAGGATATTTCAGAAAATTTCATTCTGAGAAGCAATTTTTCACATTGGAGACCCGTACCACACGGGGTATGGACGTATGCTAGACAAATACCATGATACATTACCTTCCTCCAGAAATGTCTGTAGCATGTCGAGAGACTCTCGATCGATGCCTCTATCTCGAGCTCTAGAGCTCAAAAAATGTGACCCTTGACCCTTTTCATTTTGACCAGGAATACGTGGTGAGCGGGATTAGCGTCTAATAAAAGGGACATATAGACTGATCAAATAAAAAAGTTGTGCAGATCCATCCGGTGATGAGTTCTGACCTTCGTAAACAGACTTGCCACTAACTAAGGTTTTTGTGAAAATGAAGCTCGCTTTGGTCCTTTCATTTTAAATATTTGCACGTCAATTAAAAGCACATCAAAAATGTGTTTTATACAATTGCCTAAGTATCAAATTTACTAAGAAGATGGTGCTTATTCCCCGTATCCTAGATTATTCACCAAGGTTGCCGAGGCACAAGACATGAAGGATGCATGTTCCCGCACGAACTTATTTGGGTGTTAGTTTTAGTACAGTGTGTGAATTAGATTTAATAATATATACGGTTTTAGGATACTATAACAACCGTGTGTGATTTAAAGGATATTATTGCGTTTCACATGTATAGCTCTTTGATTCATCTAGGCGTGTTTCCGATTGCCTTATGCGCCTATATTGCTGTAAATATCTTTTTTGCCAAAGTATCATTATTATATATGAGCAAAAGTATCTCGACAAAGCAATCGTTTCAAAATTTTGGGTAAGCTGACTAAATGATCGTTGCGATTAGGTTCAAATTTAAAAAGCGATGTGCTTATAGCTTTTAGCACCTATGACTTCTATGGATAAATAGGTATGCCGCGTTGCTCTTTTTCGGATCTACGTGAGGCTAAATGTAAAAGTACTCTGTTTGAGGCACAAATGTCATTGTTTGGTGGATTGCCAATTTTTGGTACGTAGAATGCAGAGATTAACTAGAATTCCGGCCCAGTTGCAACAAAAACTTTAGCGGAGGAACCGACATTTTTGTTTCAGTTTAGCTTCAATTTTATGTGCACAATATTTAATCTCCTTTCAAACACAGGTAAAACAAAATTTTTCCTCAACAAATTGCACTGTGAAAGGTAAGATAAATTACTTCCATGGGATTTTTTAATCTAACTCTATAGTAAGTATTCATCTTAACCTTATGTTAAGGAAAGATGGATGCTTGTAGCAACTGTCTGATTTCAAACCTGCCCACAGCCTTCTGTTTTGTCTGGTGTTCATTCTTGCATAAAATTTCACTGGGGGAACAAAGAATAACATGTTGTTCATATCTTAGAATTCATTAACTGCCGTATAAATATTTTCAGGCTATAAAACAACATTTAAGCGTTCGAAATAGTAGCAGTTAATGTTTCAAAATATTTAGTATTTGGAGTTCCGGTGGCCCTCCGAAAATATGGGTCGCGGGCTTCGAAAAATCTCGGGGTCAGCCCCCCCCCGAAACCAAAATAGGGGTCAAAATTTTCTTTCACCCTCTTACCTGAAAAAACATCTAAGCTTATATTGTATTGGTGTTATCTTATATATCTTAACTTGTATTTAAATTATATGTTGCAGGAACGGCCTCCACAAAGCTCTGGGCCGTTCTGTCTTATTAACAGTCAATATTACCATTCTCGTGTACACGAGACTACTAATATTGACTGTTTCAATCTCGGTTCAGACATTTTATCTTAAAAAATTAGAAGCTATTATACTATTTTACACCAACACATCCTAATCCTGCTGATAAAAATACAACCAAGCAAAAAAAATTTACATTATCCAAACGAAAACGGCCAGAAATTTGTCGTCTGATGAAGTCAAAGCTGTCGTACCTGTTAAAGCTTCAAACACCGGTCGAAATGAAGGTGATGTTGAGAATGAAGGTGGGCTTTTGGTTTTTATATATTTATGTATGTTGGTAAGTTGTTTGTTTGTGATGAATTATATGTACGTAATGTTGCTCCAACACCAATTATGCTCAATATTTAAACCTGTTCTATATTTTGCCGCAAAATGCTTCTCCACAGCTCTCAGCGGATGTCAGCTTTTCTGCGAATGAACAAAGCTCTCAAACGCCGATGTCGATCGCTCCCAGTAGTGGGTTTGCATGTTCATTATAATTTACGTACTCACACGTGCATATTCAAGTGCAATTATTGTATTTTTGCACATGCATATAATTCATGTTAAACTTGTAATCTAATTTGTTTTAATAATTTTTTTAATTTCAGACTATATTGTTCCAGAGACCTCCGTTGGTAGTCGATCAATCGAAGTCAGCCACCCCGCTGCTTAAAACTACTGCTGAAACAAGTGCTGGTCGACAGAAGACAATGGAACTGGCCCGTCGTGTTGCCCAACAAACCGAAGCTGAATTAGCGATTGAAATTGTAACCTGGGAAGGCGAAGAAGAGGACGATGAAGATCCTGTTGTGCCAGACTGCCATGATTGCTATCCGATGAGCATGCCTTCCGTGGTGGTGAGCGGGCAAGGACACAGTCCTTGGCAAGAATGCTCTATGGGGCCTGGGCGGTGCTGTGACGATCGGCAACGAGAATTGCAGCTACCAAACAACGCCTTACAGCGTCGGACGGGATTAACCGACCTATTTGGCGCTCAACAAACAATGAAGGTCAAAAACCTGGATGTGGATGACGGTGATGTCATTTATGATCGCCGACACAAGGAAGTTTTGGTAAAACAACAATTAATGAACGACATCGAGACAAATCCTGGTCCAAAGACGGAACAACGTCTATTGAAGCGGCGTGAACGACGTTACGCCAAACGTGCTCAACAACGACAAGCGAAGATCACAGCCCGAACTGACAAGTGGGAAAAACTTAACCTACGGATCGCAACATGGAATGTAAACAGAGCAAACGTCAGGCACAACCGTTTCGGCGAAATAGTAAAGTACACCGTCAAAAACAACATCAACATGACACTGATAACTGAACTTTCGGAACGAACGGAAGGACACAAATCATACGGACACAAAGGGAATAGCAGACATTTGATTCACGGAACCAGATGCGGCATCCTGTTGGATGATCTGACGCACAAACTTTGGTGCGACAGCGGGATGAAGAAGACGCTGGGAAGCCGGACGACTGCGATCTGGATAAAAGGTGTACCATTTGTCAGCGTCTACTGTCCGGTTCACGGCAGCGCAGACTACGATCTTGAAACTGCAGCCATTCGGGACGAGTTAGAACGTACCATTTATACAACAAGAACAGGGAAGCCAACAATAATTGGTGGAGATTTTAACGCGCAGATCGGCAGACCCCAAACAACATCGGCACACATTGGGCGTTTTGGACTACCGTATACGAATGTACAAGGAGAGGAACTAGCACAATGGATACAATCGAATGACATGTGCTGGATAAATTCGTTCACGTACGAGAGACAACGGGGTACATGGAGAAATAGGAGCAATCGACGCTGGTACGAGCTCGACGGTTTCATAACTCAAACGAACATGAGACATCAACTCGTCAAAAAGACATTTACGTCGGGTGACCCTAATCTTTCAGATCACAAATGCAAAGTGCTAACGTTGAACGAAATTGAATATAAACTATATCGCGGAAACTCCAACACAACGCGAGCAAATATTAATTGGCAGGCGCTGTACGACGATACGAAACGCACAGCATTCACCGAGGCTACCCGGGAAAAAATGCAACAGTTGGAAACAGCAAAAGCCAACAATTGGGGCACCGTGAAGCAAATGATAGTCGATACGGCGTTGGAAACCTGTGGTAAGAGGACAAAACAAGTCAACCCATGGATGTTAGGACACGAAGATGAGCTCACCAATCTGAATGATGGTATTCGTACTGCACTGCAGCACAGAAACGCTACCTTACGTGATAAAACAAGCAGGCAACTCGACAAAGACAGAGCGACAAGAGAACTGAAAGAATCGAGGAAGCGTCATAGATCAGCCATCCGACACTGGGAGAATGACTGGTGGGAAGCCAGAGCAGAAGAATGCCGACAAGCCGCCGAGTGCGGAAACATCGGCCATATGTACGAGATGCTTCGGTTACTACAACAGCGCGGTAACTACAACAACTGCACAGTCAACAACATCTTCAGCGAGGAAGATTTCAAAGCTCACCTAGAGAAGGTAACAAGGGACCGCTACGAAACTACTCCGGACGCCATTAACGCCACAATCCAGCTGATAAATCCCCCATATGTCGACGGAGACACGGTCGTAGATGCAACAGCATGCTTCAGAGTACCCCCACCGACATAGAAATCACAAAAACGATCAACGAAATGCCAGATAAAGCACCAGGCTTGGATAATATCCGAATTCGATATATAAAAGCTTCGTGCCCCGCTGTCTTAGACGCGACCCGTGCCCGCATCCGCTTCATGTTCCAGCACAGAGCATCACAGTGGTACGACGACGAAAAACAAGGGGCAATTGTGGCTCTATTCAAAAAGGAGACAAAGCGGACCTAAATAATTATCGTGGCGTATGTTTGTTACCGATGTTGAGTCGCATTCTTGGACGAATACTAGCGAAAGCGTCTCCGCGACTGGGCCGAAGGTATGCGACTGCTGGATGACAATCAATGCGGTTTTAGAAAAAATAGAAGCACCGCAGATAGCGCCCAAATTTTTATCCGAATGCACGAAGATATTAGGGAGTACTACGAGAATTCACGGGCCGACCATCTGACAGACGACAACGATAAACAAGCAATCCTTCTTGATCTACGCAAAGCGTACCCGAGAGTATGCAAACCGATGCTATGGGGGGTTTTGCGGAAATATGGTATGCCGGAATCGATAGTTGAGAAACACCAGGACCTACACGAATGCACAAGCTACGGTGTCATCGGCCCGAAGAACCTGAGCAGCGTTTGGTACCCTGAACGGGGCCTCCGGGAAGGCTGCCCAACGTCACCTTCACTTTTCAACATATACCATCAGGCGTGCATACGATTGGCGGAAAAGGCACGAGGGGAGACTGCTGACGCCCAACCGGGTACTCACTGCGGCGTGACGTGGAGCTACCTTCCGGGAAACAACCTGCCTCCCCAACGTCGAAATCAATTTAACTCTGAAGCAAAACACGTTGCTATCAGATGCTCACTGTTTGCAGACGACACAACGTTAGTCGGAAACAAAGTAGAGTTAACCCAATCACTACAACTATACAAAGAAACTATGGAATTATTTGAAGAGAAGACGAATGATGTTAAACAGGAAACACTGCTACTAGGTAGGCCGGAAGGTGATAACATTCGGATGCTGGGAACCTGGGTAGGATGCGCCAGTGATACTAAACAACGAATCAAACGTGGGACGTGCTGCTGGGCAAAAATTAGGGAAGCGCTTCATGAAAAGCAGACTGACAAAGCGGGCACTCAAGCGAAGGTGGTCGAAGCGTGTGTTGAGAGTACAATGCTATTCAACGCTGGAACTCGTCCGTTCTACAAATCTGAAGTCAAACGGTTGCAGCAGACAGTCGACAAGATGTATCGGTACATCTGGAGTTCCAAAACCAAAGAACCGCTGCGCGAAATGGAAGAAAAGCGAGTCAACATGTTCGACGTAAGACACCAACTTGGGGTAACGTCGATCTCCATCAAAGTAGAAAAAGCACACTTGGTGCGTTCTTGGCCATGTTCTACGCATGGACAACGGGAGATTAGCCAAACAAGTAACAATTGGTTGGTACACAAAATTGGAAAACATTCGAAAAAACAAAAGAAAGAAGAATAATACAATCGACTTCTGGCGGAGGCTACTGAAGAACGCCGGTATAGGGAGCCATACCCTTCAATGGCACACATCCGACCGGGCAAAATGGAAAACAATAGTAGACAAACGAATAAAGAAGCTGTAGCTAATTGACAACAACCGTTGCAAACAACAACAACAGCTACCGCAGCAACAGTCACAACAACAAGCTACCAACAACGACAACCGTGGGGCTACCCAAAGGAACGATCTCGTGTGTCCTAAACCCAATTGCCGTAAGGAATGTAAATCAGCCGGAGGACTAGCTATCCACATGAAACGAATGCATGCCGACAAACAACAACAAACAACATTCACATGCGACAGGTGCAATGACACCTTCAAGCAAGAAGCAACATTGAAAAACCACTTCAAGGGCTGTGACGGAGACCGCACAGTAAATGGTCAAAAAGGAGTGCCGACACTGCGGGCAGCTCTTCGCCAAGCGGAGTCTGAAGAGACACAAAGAAAAGTGCGACCTCTGACCAACCACAACATTACCAGCAACGACGTCAACAACAACCGCCGCAAACTCAACAACAACAGCCAGAAAATTTTAACCAAAACGGAAATTATGCGAACTATGCCAGACAATGCAGAGCGCCACCAATATGGCGCGACACCAAAAAACTTGCGGGTGGAGGTCGTCGACGACTCGACAACACCACTTCACCAGGTTAACACCATGCCCATTTGGGCGACAAACGGTGAAAGAAGAAGAAGA
>JASANE010001984.1:0-28573 GCA_030248225.1 Trileptium ribeirensis
ATAAAATGAAGGAAAATATGTTTACAGATATCGATACAAAACGAACCAGAAAATAGGTAAAAGAAAAGGAAAAGATTTTACATGATCTCAACCACTTTAACAGTTTAGCCCATAAGGGAAAACTCCAAAAAATCCGGAAAATAAGGGAGAAGGTGTGACGAATTTTCACGTTTTCTTGGCGTAAAGGGATATCAGGTCACCCTTCTGCCCTGAAATTTATAAACTTTTATACAAATTCACGGAAACCACCCTTCTGCCCTGAAATTTATAACCTTTTATACAAATTCACGGAAACTTACCAAATCTTACTAAAATTTATCGAATATTTACCCAAAATTCACTAAATATCACGCAAATTCTGGAAATCTGGCAAATTTTTTCTAAATCTTCGGCAAACTTTCCTAAATTTTCATGCATGATTTTTAGAACATTTAGAAATGTTACGCGAATTTCATAATAACCTCTAAATTTTTCAAGCTAAATCAGATAACGGGCTGTACATCTACGGAATTAACGGTAAAATTTCACACAAACTCGTTTTCCATCTGATTTACACTCTTACCCTAAGTAAGGAGTCTAATAAATCCAAAAATTTTTAAGAGATGTACCAGCCCAACTTTGTTAGAATGATAAAATGTGCGAAACGTGGTAAATTTCGTAGGGAACAAGGAAAAAGGACGACCGGATACCGGCGGAGTGTGACCCCTGTACCAAGTTATATAATTGTGTTGTATTGTATTAACTTTGAAATATTTGAAATAAACACTTGTATCGCAGTTATATTGTGTTTGTATGGTCACACTCCACCACCCGATGGTGCACGGGATGATTTTGGCACCGAAATTGGAACACAGGTATCCTTAGTAGGGGTGTCCGGTCGATCCGCAAGAAGAGCTGATGCCGTTTTGTGTATATAAAATATTTGTGCGTTACATGGTATGTACTTTATTGTATTCCGTGCGGAGAGCGGGTGTGCGTTCGGAGAGGCCGGGGACCAACCGATTTTGTCGGGATTTTTGGCGTTATAAGAAAATTGGTCACCCTGGGCCGATCCCAGCGCACACGCCAAACCGTCACTGTAAAGCATAGCTGCTGTGCGTTTTGAGGAGTGTCACGAATAATCGATGTATATTTCTACTTGCATAGCTTAGGGAGTCAAGGGAAATCAGGACAAATCAAGGAAATTCTTTAAAGGCGGGCCGAATCAAACTATAAAAATTTCTAAAGCGTTATTTTAGGGTGTAGCGACAAAATTTAATTTTTGGGTTTTCTGCTAAACTTAGGTGAATAGGGGTGACTGAACCCTCTTAAGGACACTGCTGGGGTGTCAAATTGCCCCGGCGGGTCTAAAAAATTCGGATTCCATGAATACTTACGGATCCTCAAACAGGCGCTTAAGCCTCCCATTTTCCAAGCCCAAAAGGGGACCTAAAATATCCAAACTCCCAGATTTTTGGAGCCCGGGACACTTATTGGGTCCCACCCTAACTGTTTAATCGAAAACCGGGGCCGCCCACCCCCGCGGGTCCGCTCAGGATCCTCCAAACTTAAATGGGACCCCAAAATTTTCATTTTTGGGCGCCTCAAACGGCCTCTAACAGGCCTCCTGTGGGAGCTACATCAAATATTAAATTTTTATCAGTAGCCGGTCTGCCAGGGCATGATTCTGGTCCTGCCCCCGACCGCCTACTGTTTTTAGATCCAGAGATATCGGCAAAAATGTGCCGATATCCCTATGAGAGGAGAACAGCACTCTGAGCGCTGTTATATTTCTGTTTTAAAATTTCCTCGCCCCTACCAGGGCGAGGTTTAGTTGTTTACAGGGCCGCCTTGGCACGTTTCGGCCACTGTCTACACTGTTTGTCAAATCCCATAGTGCTTGATTCTAGACATATCTAAGCTACTTTTTGCCATAGTTGCATGTTAAATTTTCATGAATTTTTGTGTATTGTATTGCTCCTGACTAGTTGTTATATAAAGCAGAACTTTAGCTGTAGACCAAGTGTCTAATTTTACAAATGCTATTACTGTCGAACAATAATTCCAGACATCGAAGAAGCTAAACATGGCAAGTCACACTCAGCAAAAGCACAGCAAGAAAATCGTTTTGTTAAATGACCACTATAAAAATTGAGTTTAATATGATGAAACTGCTGAAATTGTTGAAATGGCGGCGTGCCATATTGGTTTAAATACATATTATAAGTCAATGATAAATATGATAACTGCATTACATAACGTGGGTCCGCTGTGACCTTCAGGTTTCTGTTGAGCCCGTTTTAGCTTCTTCGTAAATTAAGCCGCGAGTGAATACGAGTTATTTGGATAATGATATTGAAATAAGTAATTGCGAAACAGTACCGCTTAGGCTAGCGTTCAACCTATAGGCGTATCAAACATTTTCTTTTCCGAAGCAAATATGACAAAAGATATTGCAAAAATTAGACAAAAAGTAGTAAATATTTCTGAATTTCTGTTTATCTTCATTATTTCTTTAAAATTTCTATCTTTCCTCATCACGATCGTCGTACAACATCAGGCGCTTTAGCACTAAAGGATACTGTTTGTTTCAGTTCCTTTTGTTGTTCTGGAGTTTATAACATTTTCCTCGTCATGTGACATTGAAAGTCAACAAGAATCAAGAAATATTTGGCAAATGCTTGAATGTTTCAGGCCAATTATATTTTGTACATGTAGCCAAGTGTCTGGAAGTGCAATTATATTAGCCGGCACTCCAACTGCATTTAACAATAAATCAGAATAATTCGGTTAACAAAAGGATATTACTATCAATGTATGTGCAGCTAAACACAAAAACTTCACCGCACTGCTTTATTATCAGCAGGAGCGTAGCCAGAGAATCCTAACTGGGGGCACCAAGGCTTTATGGAGGCTGTAGCACAAGTTTGTTGTGTTCAGAATTTCTTTTTTCAAAATTCGAAGTGGGGGCCACCGAGCCAAACTGGGGGCACGACACTCTGCGCGCCCCCTTGGCGACGCCTGATCGTCAACTAAACATGCGCTGCTTAACACAGTAATCATTGTTTACGTATCGAACATCCACGAAATTTCATAGAATTGAATTTTCCCAAAAACCTAGTGTCTGATTGTACTAGGACCAGTTCTGGCCCTAAGGGATCCCAGCTGCACCACGTTCAGTATTCATTGTGGTGCCCGGACAACCCCGGCTTACACGATTCCCCGGTGGATCCTAATCTAACCGATGGGAACCGCTTAGCTTAGCGGGCTGCTCGGCGGGTTTACCAGGGTGTTCGGCCTGGCCCCTATATCGGCCCACGTGTCTAGAGGTATGGAGGTCCCCCTGAGGGAGGGTCATCCCTTAAGCCTGCTCACAGGTAATAGGGTGGACCCGTCTTTCCCTCATCTCCGATTATTGAATCCTGAGCCTTATTCCAGGGCCGAGATTTCCTGACGGCGGAACCCATTTTGGTAGAGGTTTTTGTCCGATCCTAGTTTGACACAGGTCCCAGCCGACTAGTCCTTATCAGCCTACTGATTTTGTGGAAGGTATAGATGATGAGGGAACTAATGGCTTTGGTACACTGAGGAACCTGTACGCCGAAACAAACCATTTGCAGGGCGGGTTGGGTCGCGGCGCGAGCGAGGTTAACCGGAGCGTTAAAACTTAGACTGCCTGTGGGGTGAAATTGCGTATGCTTGGGCAGGGGTCATGAAGTCACCAGAGGAACGCTGGGTCAGAAAGTGTTCGAGATGCCTTAGAGGGACCTACGTTCTAGAGTACTAGGTCGGGATCAAACTATTTCGCCTACAAAATGTACACGTCAGATATTTATTTTGGGGCGCTCCCTCTTTTGACAATATGACACGCCAACATAAAATAATACTTGGAAGCAAAATTGTTACAATATTTATTACAATGTACTCCACAACGCCGCCTAGGCATATGTAGAAAATTCTGTGCATGCCGTGGCATTTCCTATATTGCAATCTGATTTGGAACCTGGCGACATTTATTGAGCCTAAGCCCGTATTTGGATGACGAAAGAATGTCCGATGAGCTCACTATGGGCTCTTTTAGAAACGCGGAACCCGCCGCCCCAAAATTTTACTATCCGAACTTCAACTTTCCTGGTGATCCTCAATAGGAAACGCGTGCCCAGCTGTATATCTAACTGCTCTTCCAAAGAAAATTTTTGTCTACTACCCCTCCAAAGCTTTCTAAGAAGTTTCGATCACCTGCTTCGGCTTGACTTAACTAATAACACGCGGCCCAGCACTTGTGGGAGCGCGGGGCATCCGTTGGACGCCGCAGCACCCACAAGGGCTGCCCTTTAGTGCTTAGGCCTACGCGAAACAACTTTCGTAAATTTTCGATGACTTCGGAGACCCTTTGGGTGCGTAATCTCTGGGTGGGCCTCTTCCACGCGTCCGCAGTGTGAAGAGTACACCCAGGTTAGTCCTGAATGCGATGCATTCGCTGATCCTACAAATTTGAAAGAACGAAAAATGAAAACTCTCCCGCCGGCTAAACGGGTAGGTACAAACAGCCGATTTCCTAAGAACATTTTAAAAATGCCTACATACGTCCACCGAGCCCTTGCAAAACTTCACTCGGCGGACGGGGAACCAGTCGAGAACCCCTGTACTCCCCTTCTCCCTTTTTTCAAAATTTTGACCCCATTTTTTCTTCTCGGTCCAGAACTCAGCCCTCTCTTCCCCCAGCGCGGGCGCAGCACTTACGGGAGCGCGAGGCATCCGTTGGACGCCACAGCACCCGCAAGGGCTGTCCCTGGTACTATGCTCGAACGAGAAATTGCAAGCTAGTTGGAAAACGGGTCGGGTCTTTCACACGCGTCCGCTGTGTGAAGAGACTTCCCCCCCCAGGGCACGAAAACGAAAGAAAAGAGAAAAACAAGGAAATACCGAAACAAAGCACAAGCAACGCTGGCGACAACCGCCAAAGCCCGACCGCTCTGTGAGCCCTACTGACTCGACTGGTCCCACATCGCTAAGCGGGTGCGCCCTTTTATACTGTGTAGCTCTCCCTTGGCTCTCGGTCGTACTCTTGATGCTCAACTTGCTATGAGCCAGCAAGGTCCAAACTCTAAATAAAGTAAAATAAAGATAAGCAACATAATCAAAGTTGACTACTGCGGCACATATACAACACAATTATACATACGCCCTACGCTTGGTAGAGCCCTTGTAAATAACCATATGAGCGACTGTAGAGTGGCGTGCAGACAACAACAGCTCAGCTCGACGTCGACGGCGGCATTTACAAACAGTGTAGACAGTGGCCGAAACGTGCCAAGGCGGCCCTGTAAACAACTAAACCTCGCCCTGGTAGGGGCGAGGAAATTTTAAAACAGAAATATAACAGCGCTCAGAGTGCTGTTCTCTCATAGGGATATCGGCACGTTTTTGCCGATATCTCGGAATCTAGAAACAGTAGGCGGTCGGGGGCAGGACCAGAATCATGCCCTGGCAGACCGGCTACTGATAAAAATTTAATATTTAATGTAGCTCCCACAGGAGGCCTGTTAGAGGCCGTTTTAGGCGCCCAGAAATGAAAATTTTGGGGTCCCATTTAAGTTTGGAGGATCCTGAGCGGACCCGCGGGGGTGGGCGGCCCCGGTTTTCGACCAAATAGTTAGGGCGGGACCCAATAAGTGTCCCGGGCTCCAAAAATCTGGGAGTTTGGATTATTTTAGGTCCCCTTTTGGGCTTGGAAAATGGGAGGCTTAAGCGCCTGTTAGAGGATCCGTAAGTATTCATGGAATCCGAATTTTTAGACCCGCCGGGGCAATTTGACACCCCAGCAGTGTCCTTAAGAGGGTTCAGTCACCCCTATTCACCTAAGTTTAGCAGAAAACCCAAAAATTGAATTTTTGTCGTTACACCCTAAAATAATGCCTTAGAAAATTTTATAATTTGATTCGGCCCACCTTTAAGGAATTTCCTTGATTTGTCCTGATTTCCCTTGACTCCCTAAGCTATGCATGTAGAAATATACATCGATTATTCGTGACACTCCTCAAAACGCACAGCAGCTATGCTTTACAGTGACGGTTTGGCGTGTGCGCTGGGATCGGCCCAGGGTGACCAATTTTCTTATAACGCCAAAAATCCCGACAAAATCGGTTGGTCCCCGGCCTCTCCGAACACACACCCGCTCTCCGCACGGAATACAATAAAGTACATACCATGTAATGCACAAATATTTTATATACACAAAACGGCATCAGCTTTTCTTGCGGATCGACCGGACACCCCTACTAAGGATACCTGTGTTCCACTTTCGGTGCCAAAATCATCCCGTGCACCATCGGGTGGTGGAGTGTGACCATACAAACACAATATAACTGCGATACAAGTGTTTATTTCAAATATTTCAAAGTTAATACAATACAACACAATTATATAACTTGGTACAGGGGTCACACTCCGCCGGTATCCGGTCGTCCTTCTTCCTTGTTCCCTACGAAATTTACCACGTTTCGCACATTTTATCATTCTAACAAAGTTGGGCTGGTACAGATTTCTATGCCGTAGAGCTGTGTTAAAATGAGAAATATATTATGTACTTTCATTCCGTTTCAGGTCTTATGTTTTGCTTCCATAGAGTGACGCGTCTAAGTTAAGTGAAAAAAATTAAGTTAATTGCTTAATATTGAATATTAATTTCATAAAATTTCAATAGCGTATATTAAAAGAACCGCTAGATAAAATGGATAGATTTTTTTTGGGCATGGGGTGAAAAAATTTAGCTTATTGCATGAAAGAACACTTAAAATGTATGTGATAATATTATAGGTCGTGGGAAAAATTTGTTGTACTATTGTGTTATTAATACTGGATCATATTTTTGTATTTATTTTATCCAACTGTTTACTTTAGAAACAATTCAAACACTATAACAAGTGTTCGAACAGGTGAAAATAAGCGTATTCGAGCTAATTATTGCTGAAACACATTATCAAACAACAAAAAAAGCCTAGTCTCGCTTGACGTACCATGATACATTGTAGGGGTTTTGTGCTTTGACAGTAGATTGATTGTAGAAAGATGCCCAGAAATTCGCCTTCTTATATATTTTGTGTATAGCAATTGTTGCACGTGTTTGTTTAACTTATTCTTCATTTAAATATAAATTAGCTGAAATTTTAAATAAAATAAACTAAAATAAATACTTAATTACCCCGGTGGGCCTATTATACTTTAGCTTCAGTAGGATTTAACAAAATAATTATCTGAGTATTAATATGTCTATATATTTATTTTATTTTCAGCTGTCACTTTATTTGATGTGTCATATCAGTAGAGTAGAAGTTTGGCGTTCGTTTTTTTAGCCGCTATGCTCCCTGAATATTTACAAATTTTCGTATATGCGCTGTGGTTTAGAATGTCTATTGCATGAGACTGAATACTTTTTCAAATGACTTTCACTTCATGAGAAAACAGTGAAAAATATTTCTCATTACTAAATAAAACTATTTTCACGCAAGATACATCATACTGTTCCTTGGTTACTGCACTAATGCAAAGTTTTATTGCAACAACTGTTATAAATCAGGAACGGGTGGCAGATATCCATAATATTCAACCATTGATTGTAATTAATCACATGTACATAAAGATTAAAGCATTTATCTGTATGTCTACCTTTCCAAGATGATGGATTAAAGCCTTCCACCTAGACGAAATCAAATTTAATTTTGTTATGTATGTGTGCCAATAGATTGTGCCACAAACGGATACTGTTCGCTTTGTCATGATTTCAAATTTGGTTCCAAAATAAGGTGCAAAATCTTTTCCGGGTCAGAACTACACAAAAGTTGCAACAATAAACATTGGGTGTGCTCTAGGCGGTGAAAAGTTATTCTCCTACTGCTGGTCTCTGAATAAATTATAGAGTTAATACAGCATACATGCACAAGGTCCGAAGCCTCGGTGGGGTAATAGGTGGGTCGGGGGGATGTTGTCTGGGAAGGAAAAATCTCTGAATATTTGAGACTCAAAATTTTTCTAAATTTTTTGTCAATTTTTCCTGATTTTTACAAATTTCCTCCCATTCTGGCCAAATTTCTTGCAAATTTTGCAAAATTATCCGCGCGTTCGGCGCTGGTGGTACTTAGCCTCAGGAGAAAGGATCGGAGCCTTCCGATGGACAATCCCCTTTCTCCTATATGAGCATGTATCTTCTACAGTAGTACTTTGTATCTTTCAATGAGTTGCACACACCATAATCACAGATTTTGTAGTATATCAACTGAAATACTATCGTGACATTGACATTTGTCGATGCCGATTACCTGTCATCTCATAGCCAATGTCAGAGGTTGTACATCGGATAAAAGTTCATATAAAAGAACCTTTTCTTTCTATATTTTGTCCAACTGATTTGAATTAGTCATTTGTGCAGCTATTAATTGTCTTTAGCGCTACAATGTATCTAGTTACAACAACGGAACAAACGAATATTACGTTCCCGCTAATTGAATTGGCATCTGATAATCACTATAAACAGATCGCTAGCAGATAATTAGGTTTGAATCATCTGACTGATACTACAATCGCTTCCATATTAATATCTTTTACGAGATGCTTTTTGTGAGAACTGTTAAGCTGTGACACTGTTTTCAATTATTGTCAAACGTGCATTACGTTAAGGATGCGCTTTACCGCATTGTCCAACTGCGATCATAACGATATGTTATACACAAATCTAACTGCTATAATCTATTATCTAGTTAAAAGTGGCGCGCGGTAAACCTCCCGGATTCGTTCTACCAAAAGGCGCAACTAAAACGAGACACAGATGCTTTAATGGCCATTGTACACGAAATTGGATATCGCAAGTTGTGAACTATTGTGTTACCTAGATTAGTCGTATATAATGTTTCTGCGCGCGGCTCAGGTTTAGGATTAGTACGTGGCTCATATAGGGACCTGAGCGTAGGCTAAGACTAAAGCTTAGGCTTAGTATATCTAGAACGGCATGGCATACATTATACTTCGGCCCCTAAAGTTCACATGAGCCTGAATTTGCATTAGTCAGGAGTCGCAAGTAAACATAGTCTGTGAAAAGACCCGCTTCGGTCCGGCGCCGAACCAGCTTTTTTGAGGCAAAAGTTGCTGGGCCCATCCGACAGACTTGAAAATGTGCTTTACCTTGGGCTGGAAAATGTTGCCAATATATCATAATTATTATAGCCATGATAATATATGAATAATTTGGCACATCAGCTTAGGTTCGTCTCTCAGAGTCCGTCAACATACACCAGTCATGTTGAAATACTAATGGTATTTTTGGAAAGCATTTACCACTGGTCACTGTCACCCTTTTATACTACCAGGATTCGATGATAGTCGATCTCTGCTGAAGAGTGTGCCACACTTCAGCTTTGCTTTGTTTTCATCCGAGGTATGCCGCGGTCATTTTCGCAATGTCCCCCAGGTTTATGACCCATGATGGTCATAAACATGACTACTCCACCCATGTTCATAAACCACCACATCCAGCCTTCACCCACCTCCGTCCCTCAACCCCAGGTTCTTGGACCACCAATCTATGCACCACCAATGTTCATAACCCTCTAAATTTACGCCCCACTCATGTTCTTGGAATACTTTTTCAGACCTCTCCCATGTTCTTGGACCAGTATTTGAAACCGCCAGGTTCTTGGACTACCTTTTTATTTTTTGAAAAATATTTTAACTAAAATACTAACAACGCAAGGATGAAAAACTGCATATTTGGACGATATGCGCTCAATGACTATGCTAAGATTGCAACCAAGCGTTCAGAATACCTTCAGTGTCTGAAAACAATGATACACCGACCACACATTAGGGTTAGCGTTACGGTGAGTTTTAGAACGTTTAAAGACATCAGAACCCACTTTTTCCATCGATTTCTGAAGCTTTTGAAGTTTGCAAATGAGATCCTTTACATTATATGATATCAAGAGTCATTATTTCACAGTACTGAATGAATTGCAATGTTTTTCACCGTTTTTGGAAACTCTAATACAAAATATAGCCAGCTCAGTCCTCTGCATAACACCTAGAAACACAAAAATTTAACCATTTATGAAGACAAAATTAATATTTCAGCGCCTGTAGAACATCCCAGTGCGATAACAAAATAAAAGAACACGTTTCCTCAAAGCATTAATCTGTAGTATTCTTTGCTCGCTGGGTAAATTGCTTAAACACTAATCGGGACTTTATATCATAAATTCTAATAATAAAACACACTTACCTTCGGCACACGACGAAAGAAAAGCACAGGCACAAAGGAAAAACACACATATTAACGCTGCGCCGTATCGCCAATATTTACGGCGTTTGGTTTTCATGATATGACCTGAAATAGTATTATGCAATTTTGTCAATATTATTATCTCAAAGATTATGCTGCACGTTAGAATGTTGCTATTTAGGTATTCTTGTGTGATGGCGTACAGACATCGTCATGCGTAAACAAGTTTGTGTTCTTTGTACGATCCGAAACAGAAAGTTTTAATATAGGCATATATCACTTTATCAAGGAAAAGTATAATTACATAGCGGAATTTTTCGATCTGTTCTTTCCGTGACTATTCAAAAATTACACACCGGAAATGAATTCTCGCTTTGGGGATGGGTGGGGGAAATGCAGCGAGCACTGAACGAGTAGCGGTCATTTGTGGCAGCGGGTACATGGTAGCTCAGACTTAGCCAAAATTATCAAGTGTGTCACCATCATATCCACTCATTGGAAGATTTGGAAAAGGATTTATAAAATGAATGTAGATCTAATTTAGAAGCTACAAAAAATGTAGCTTACACACAAACGAGTAGATATGTAAAATAGAATAAAGATACGAGTACTACGTAGTTAGATCATACAAATTTCAGAGAGCTATCCGAAGTCGAAGCGATTCATATCAACCAGCGTTAATTTTAGTACCGAAACAGTTGGCAAATTTAGACGATATTCGACTAGATTAATACAATTTTTGACTTTTGTGCGTTGGCTAAAATTCACACCACTAGCAGTTGCGCTTTTCGAAATCAATTAAAACAGCAAAAACACAAATAGACAGCCAGTGTATCCGTGACCGAACGCGTACGGCTAAAACAAATCTTTACACCTATAGCAAGTACCGCTGTGGGACAAAATATTGTCGCAATATTTAAGGGATGGCCTAGCAATTTTAGCTGAGGACACCCACGCACCGTGTGGATCCACTATGATATGATGGTTGCTTGTTAATTTTTTTATGTTCCAGATGCAAACTGGAGGCGCCATACAAAGCTGGATTCCCCCAGTGGCTCTGTGGCGTCGCTCCTCTAGGGGTGGCGATACGCACTTCTGTTAAATGTCAAGCACTCAGCGAAAAATCCGGACTTCAAAAAGGGAGTCCAGTCCCACTGGTATCTGCGAAAGTGACTTTTCGACAATTTTTTATGTTATATAATTTCAATTACCCAGCGGTAGTAACCCAAATGATCTAAATATTCAGAATCAACAAGCACTTTTTACAGAATTTGTATATATTTATGTGTATGAATATAAAATGCATGAGTTTCGGTGTTTGTCCCCTCCCACCTTCACATTACAACATTTCTGATTTAAGTCAACCTTTATTTCGACTAAAATAAAAAATATCAAAAAATTGGGTACACTGAAAAGTGGTTTAGTCCTCTTGGTTACGCTCTTGCAGGCAGTTAAAGTACTTAAAATCATTAAATTGGCTAAACCTTAAGGCGTGTTCACACGCTCAAACTTTTTGCTCAAAATTTGATGTTGATTCTTAAATAAAAATTGCGATATTTTAAAATTTGAGATTAATATTTAAGCTCAAACTTTTTCAGGCAATAGATCTCGTCTATGATTGGCTACAGGAATAGTCACGAAAAGTTTGAGCACCGTTCACACGTTCAAACTTGATAAAAATGCAAAAAAGATGCTTTCAAGTTTTGATCAAAATTTGAGCTCAAATTTTGAGCGTGTTAACACGCCTTAAGACTATATCTCAGAGAAAACATAAAAATCATAAGCTACGAGGATTGCAAGATGACAAGTATGGATCGCACGCACACGTACACGAGCACACAGTTGTTCGCTGCAGGGGTGACGAAAACGAAAAAAGAGCCAAACTCTACCACGGTCAAAATTTATCAATTCGGAAACTTTTTTTCAATTTTAATTTAAAAAAATTTTCAGTTTTCCGGGTTTATTGATTATTCAGGGTATGTCAACGTGATTTGAGTAAGTCACGGTTTTTCAAGGTTACATCCACGCTCATTACAAACAAAAAGTTGCTCTCTCTTAAAAAAACTAAGAAAAAGGCTGAAAAACAAACCAATTCGTTATTGTGAGCTGATATCAATGCAACACGTACTTTTCAATATACTACTAATAATTATATTGTTTAAGTAGCTGACATGAAAGCAAATAACAAGCTAATATAATTACTAAAATGACGCCTACAAACTGTATTAAATCAACGATAACTTAGCGATGAAGCAATTTTGATAATACTATATATTCCCGAAACGGCAGTACTCTGAGAGAAACTAAAAAGAAATTGTAGACACTGAACGCGTTGATTGTGACACAAAATTACCACACAAGAATGCTAAAGTAATACGTGAATACATAATATAGAATGCGCATAATCACCATTAATATATTAAAAACTCATTTTATTGGATGAATTTACGTTTAACACCAAATCTAGAGCTCTTACAGGTCCAGATTCTACCACACACTTTGCCGCACTGCTACTTTTTTGAAAGATGAGACCGACCTGTGAAGTAAGGTCGGAAGCAGTCAATTCACTATTTTGCTTGATGATGTGAGATTTTATCTGTAACTATTATTATAACCAACTGTTGTACGTACTCGGTTTTACATCATTTCCCTTTCAGACTTTATATTTACTCGCCGAAAAATAATGCTAAAACTCGTTGAGCGGAGCCAAGCCTTTTTGTTTTCATAAGAGGGGACAAAATCGGCACCGTCTATACGTCCGTAGAACTCCTCAATAACTACTGGGACGATTTAAAAAATGTTTTTTTCTTTGAAACGCCTAAAATCCTTCAGGTGCAAGAGATATAGTTTTTGTGAAAATTTGTTTTAGTTAATTAGTAATTCACTAATTAGTAAAGCGTGTTTCAAACAAAAAGCCTATTTTTCAATGAATAATTAATGTAGAGCTATCATTTTGGGACCTATAGTACATGTTGCCGTGCTGAATACGAATTTGGTGTTTATTAAGCAGAGCGAAGTGAAGCGTTTTTGTTTTCGTCAGTGTGGGAAAATTCGGCACTGTCTGTTTGTCCGTCCGTCCGTTGAACTCCTTAATAACTACTGGGTCGATTTTAAAAAACTTTTCTTGTTTGAAAGACCTAATACTGGAGAGGTGCAAGACATATAGATTTTGCCAAAATCTGCTTTAGTTAATTAGTAATTACCTAATTACTTAAGCTCGTTAACCTATTTTTAGCATTTTCAAACAAAAATTGCATATTTTTCAATACGTAAATAATTAGTGCACAGCTATTATTTTGGTGCATATACTACATCTCGCCGTCCTGAATGTGAATCTGTTGCTTATTTGCTATTCGAGGAAGTTAAAAACATGCTAATTAGTTAGTTAATTAGCTAATTACTAATTAATTGTTAATTAGCTAATTTTTTGAAAATTTTCAAAGTGCAAAAAATTAATAATGAATTGCACCCGGGGTTTTCTACGTCGCTGATCACGAATATGCCATTTTTGAAGCTCTAAAACTTGGCTGTATATGCTAATTTGTTGACTAATTAACTAGCTAATTAGGTAATTTTATGCAAATTTTAAAATCACTTCAAAATTACTAATTACTTGCGATCGAGGATGTTCGAAGTCGCTGATTATGAATATGTGGCTTTTAAGGCTCTATGATTTTATCATGGGTGCTAATTAGGTAATTAATTAGCTAATTAGTTGATGCTACTAATTACCTAAATTTTTTAGCTAGCGAGTTTTTTGTATGGTGGATTTGACACCAATTGCCTAAAACGTAATACTTATTATAAATTGATTTTAAATATAGTTAAAAGACCCAGAGAGCCCCAGCGAACGAGCAAAACACACCCCCATATAGCCTCGAGAAGCACACCCGAAACAAAAACACCAACGGGGAGCGCGAAACAGAAGCGAGAGAAACAAAGAAAGAACAAAACAAAGACAGAACACGACGCGAAAATGAAAACAAACAGCGACAAAAAGACGAAGCAGACGGACGCAAAAAACAAAAGAAAGACAAAAAACGAGAAACACAAACCACAGAAAACGAACACACATACAAACAACACCGCAAAACCACAAACAACCAGGGAAAACCAAACCACAAACACAACAAACAAAACAAAACGAAACGAAACGAGCAACAGCGAAACAAACACTAAAAAAAAAAAACACGAGCAAGAAACACCAACAAAAAACCAGCAGCTAAAAAAAGAAAGAGCAAACAAAGCTAAAACCAAAGCACCCAAAAAAAAGACCAAAACCACAACAAAAGCACCGAACACCCGATGCAAAACCAAAAAGATTAAAATCAAAAACCTAAAGCTAGTAAAGCAACAAAAGCAATACAGCCAATACAACCAAAAACAACGAAGCACAGAAAACCCCCAACAAAATTCACAAAACAAAAAAACAAAACAAAAAAAACTAAACAACAAAAAACCTCAAAAAAAACAAAACAAAACAAAATATCACCAAAAAAACACAAATACAAAAAAACAAAAACAAAAAAACAAAAAAAAAAAAAAAAACAAAAAAAAAAAAAAAAAAAAACCAAAAAAAAAAACAAAAAAACAAAAAACCAACCTTGAAATACAATATGTACTTCGCCTGTTGCTCCGAAAACTTTTCGTAATTTGTTACATTTACTAGTTTATTACGTTTATTAGTAATAAAAGTGTTTGTTGGCTTATTATGTAATTTTAATAATCACACTGGATTGTTTATGAATGAGACCAAATTTTTGCGGTACAAAACGTCCATGTCTTTACAGTATAGTAAGTCCGAAACCAGGTTTCGAACTGTCATTTCTGGTTAGAGTTATTTGTAGCACCCATTTTCTCGTACGCTTCGAAAACATAGATTTGTCTATACCATGCTGACTGATTTAAAAGTTCAATATTAAAATTTGCGTCCACAAGCATTACTGAAACTATCGATACTATTTTGTAAAACGAACTAAGTTTGTTTATCGATTTAATCAGCAGAAATCAGAAAAAAATTAACACAAAAGTAACAACGATCAAGATTAGTCCGAGCCCTTTATGTCCGAAAAACTGGAACCACACTTTATTATTCGTTATCCGCAAACTATAACACACCTGATCTGCAATCAACAACGTTGGGACAACGCTACCAATCATCATATCGAGTGAAATATCATGAACCTGATCTTCTATGATGAATGATATCTTCTCATCAAACGCTTCTGTATTCACCTAACAGCATCACACAACAACGTACACTGGAACAATTATAAGAAACTGTTTCTGCGGATCCCTTAATATTTTTCACTCAAAAGTGGTATTTTTGCAAAATAACTTCGCTCCATTTGGTATTTATCGCATAAACATTTTTAGAAGAAAAATGATGCTTTAAAACTTCAGCATATAAATGAGACTAGAATATGAGTGTAGGTTAGTCTACTTAACGTCAAAGATTTTTAAAAATGCATTTGAACATTTACAAATCAATATCGTATATCATACCAGCGGCTACGTGAAACAACGTAATGAACAGCTTCTATCAGGGAGTAACCGGAATCCCGGTTACGGCCAAAATCGTATTCCGGTTGCGGTTCCGGCGAAGGGCAAAAACCATAACGGAACCGGAATTCCGGTTTAAAAATTTCGTGTGAAATTTCCCACATTTTTTTCATCTGCGATCCAAATATATGTAATATATATTATACAATGATCAAGCTCCAATACAATTAAACAAAAGAAAAGATTAACTAAGCAATTTGCCGCGTGAAACGTATATAAGTAGGGCACATAATTTCAGTAGAAATTTTTTCTAATAATCTGCAGGAGTTTATTAACAAATCAAACCAGGTCGAAGCTTGTAGTAGCTATTTTACACATTCAGAAGTTTGCGGGGTACTTTCGAATTAAACCGGTACAACTCGGTAACAGCGTAACTTAGCGTATGCTTGGCTAACATATATTGCGTCAAGCACAAGCCAGTGCGCTTGTAAACTTTGTAAATCAGTCTAAATTGAAGTAAAGTAACGTTATCTGCAACGCAGTCAGAAACTGCTTTCTTGGCAATGAACTGTAGTTATTGAAACTGTGCGAGCAGCATCACAGTTTGTCTCAATTATAGCATTCTGATTAGAAAGTTATCATCATTATCATCTAGCTGACGGGCACTGTTTGTCCACCGCTAGACTAAATAGTGTCTCTGACCACTGATTAGAAAGTTACCTTCTATCATTTTCTCATAGAACCATATAAACCAATAATTTCATGTTTCCTACAGAACAACAAGTAACAAACGTATGTGTAGTAAAGGGAGGCGACTGGACGCAGAATGAAAGCGTTTATTCTACGCTCCATGCGTTTTAAGCACATTCGATTTGACGCAGTATACGCAAGGGCGTATAGTGGAAGGCATTTTTTTGCTCTGACTGTTCAAAAACCGACATATTGATCGATAAATAAACATTACTAGTGAAGCTCGCTTGCGAGCCAGAATTCGAGTCATGTGAACAATCCTCCGAAGCAGAAGTGTGAAAAATATTTGCCACACAATATTTTTGACACTCGAAATGAGCTTGTCGGCCCAGAAAACCCCATATAAGACCCTAAAAGCTACAAAAACACACATTTAGGTGCATTTCCCACGACTTTTTACCAAATATGGAATTTGGCGCCAACTATAAGCTTATAGACTCCAGATTGGGAAATAGTTGAAAAACTTGTTATATATCACTGGAAAGCCCTGGTAAAGCTACATGGAATAGGCCTATTAGTTTGCGGATACCAGGTGTACATATTGAGAAAAGTCGCAAAAACTGGAGGCGACTTTTGGCGCCAACTATAAGCTTATAGACTCCAGATTGGGAAGTAGTTGAAAAACTTGTTATATATCATTGGAAAGCCCTGGTAAAGCTACATGGAATAGGCCTATTAGTTTGCGGATACCAGGTGTACATATTGAGAAAAGTCGCAAAAAACTGGAGGGGGTGCCCGAAAAATGGGCCAAAATGACGCCATTATGCCCCATAGCTTTTCCCACGGCAAAAAATTCTAAAATCGGGCTCTGTCACTACACCTAAATCGACGATTGCGGTTCGAATGAGCTACCTTGCATCAAAATCCGCCCAGCCGTTATCGAGATCCAGGTGCGGCAGACACACACAGACAGGAGCTCCTCAACCCCCCTCCAAAGCCAAAATTGAAAATTCTCGTTCCACTCGCGAGTGGAATGAGCTCGCTTAAATTTAAATCGATATTTATCTGTTTAGTGCTTACAGCCGAAAAATAACCATTTCACATCTCGCATCAATGGTAACTTTCTGAAGTCACTAAACCAAAAATCTTAGTTCCACTCGATTCGCTCATTCATTCCACTCGAATTCAATTAGCTTACTCAGCTTCTTTAAAGTTTCAGAAAGGCAATAACGCCATCGCAATACATTAAGTTTAATGTAAAAGTTATTTTTAATGCATTTTAAATCCGCTATATTTTCATTTCTTCCTTCATCTGTTTCAAAGACCATGTTCCGGTTCCGGTTTAAGTGGACGATTCCGGTTGCTGGTTCCAGTAAATTTCGATTCCGGTTATTTCCTGGCTTCTATATATATTGTTTAATGGTCTAGAAACTGCCTTTTAGAATACTGTTACATTGTAACCTTGAAATTTAAACATAAAGCTCTTGATCGCTTATTACCTAGTGAATGGGATCTATATATAACTCCTGTGGGTGACTCTCTATGATGCTCGTCACTGCGAAAATTCACACAAACGCTTTCTTGTTGAATACAATGTCATGAACGACAACAGCAAAATTCGTGCCACAGAGCGCGGTAGAAGAAAATATCTTAAAAAATTTCTTTCTTTCGCCTGCCTCTAGTCGCTGCGACTCCATAATTCGTTTTACGTAAAATAGATTCCGACAGTATATATTTTGTTCGATAAGAAAAATGGTGACGATGTCCCCATTAATGTGTTATTAATGTTAATATATTAGCCCTTTTATGCATTAAGGCATTGAAGCATGATGAGATGAAGATTATCTTACAGATATACCTTTATATACAATATATTTAACCTATATGAAGTTGCCACAATCTGTAGGAAGTTATTTTTTTCAAACGGCGGAACCCCTTTATATACAATATATTTTAACCCAAAAACTCGTGTATAATCCACCTATATGAAGTTGCCGCAATCTGTAGGAAGTTATTTTTTTCAAACGGCGGAACCCCTTTATATACAATATATTTTAGCCCAAAAACTTGTATATAATCCACCTATACGAAGTTACCGCAATCTGTAGGAAGTTATTTTTTTCTCAAACGGCGGAACCCCTTTATATACAATATATTTTAACCCAAAAACTCGTATATAATCCACCTATATGAAGTTACCGCAATCTGTAGGAAGTTATTTTTTTTAAAAGGCGGAACCCCTTTATATACAATATATTTTAACCCAAAAACTCGTGTATAATCCACCTATATGAAGTTACCGCAATCTGTAGGAAGTTATTTTTTTCAAACGGCGGAACCCCTTTATATACAATATATTTTAACCCAAAAACTCGTATATAATCCACCTATATGAAGTTACCGCAATTTGTAGGAAGTTATTTTTTTTCAAACGGCGGAACCCCTTTATATACAATATATTTTAACCCAAAACTCGTGTATAATCCATTCATACGAAGTTACCGCAATCTGTAGGAAGTTATTTTTTTCTCAAACGGCGGAACCCCTTTATATACAATAAATTTTAACACAAAAACTCGTGTACAATCCGCCTATACGAAGTTACAGCAAGTGCATGTTAAGCTTCCTCACCCATTATATCAGTAATTGTGAAAACTTGACACAAATACCGTTGAACAGATATATATTAACATAAGTTAAAGAGCAGACGAAGCTTAGCTTTAAACTTTAAAATCTAAGGCGTTTGCATAGCCGTAGGCTTAGTGGGACAAAACTTTATGATGAAAGAATACAGTTTATGCTTAAAAAATTTAGCGGTGACAGGCTTGACATGATACGATAAGGGCAAACCGTGACATGATTCTTTATTTTATTACAGACGCATATTGTTTCAAACACCAATACCAAAATTAACAAACCACAAAGAACAGTCAAGGTCGTGGCATGGTGGCTCGTGCCCCATGAAATATGACAAAAAGAAAATTTCACAGTTACCTGTGAATGGTGCGTTTAAGTTGTAGCCCTCTAGCAGATTTATTAGTACTCCTCCGTGCAAAACTATCTGGCTACGCCCGTCAGAAGAGTCTGACAAATTAGCAAACGGCGTTAAATGATTGACAAAAGAAAAAACTTACACGCAAGAATAAAATATTGACTAACGTTTAATAAGCACTTGGAATATTTATTACAATAATACACTGATATTACATATATATTGTACGCAAACCCAGGTACTCAGACCCCAGAATCAGATAACAGCAGCTTTGCTTGAAAACAGTTCATCTTGATAATATGAATAAAAGAGATATAATCTTAGTTTCATCGCATTATAGAAGTTAAAAAATGAAAAAATTACATATTTAATTTAATGAAACATACCAAGTTAAGTTGATATGTATATATACTATTTACGTCAAAAAAATCCAATTAATATATGCACATATACGTATTGCCAAGAGAACGAATTTCCACACGACCTAAAAACATGCTGTTCAACAATATTACTTAGCACTTTTCTAGTTGCCTCCAAAAATGTAAGACTATAATTTCGACAGCGGTTGCTAAAATGATCCACCACGTTTTCAGAACATGGCTCACTAAACGGGACCACTATTTTTTGATGCCGTTAACCAGACAGAACCACAATATCATTGCATCAATAGCTGTTACTGCTGAACATGCAGGATTATTGTCCGTTATAGAGTTTCTCCTGCCCGCCGGCTCAAAATTTGAGCACAGCCCAGCCCGTGGGTATCCGTGTTCGCGCACAGCTCTGGGTGTAAACTAGTGTTCATAAACATACATGACATTTGTAATGCATGTATTATTGCACTGTCTGTCAATTATATATGTTAACACCTAAATGCATGATCATCACGGCCATTGTAACTACGCGAACAATTCGACATTTTGCACGCTTGTCTGCGTTTATCATATGACATCCTGAATCGGACAACAGTGTTCGCGGTCTAGGAGTGCTTAAAACCATCACAAAGCGGGTTTTACGTGAACGCGGTCAGTAAATTAACATGGAATTCATAAAAATATTAACCGTTCACAACGACGCGTTATTAATGGGCAGCAAATTGTAAGCGCATACATAACACAAAATCGAGTTTTACGTTTTTGAGGTCATGTAATGATTAGACAAAAGCACAACCCAATGGGTAACCGTCTATAAAACGCCCGCCCCCTTGATTACGCGAGCAATCTAGTGTCAGAAAAATTAAAACCCGGCGATTAAATTTAAATTAAAACACAACTACCGCGATGAACACTGTTACCCACGAAACATCGTATTTGCTCATTGTCGCGTTTTTGCCGCAAAAACTAACAAAACGTGTCTGTGAAAATAGCCAGCAAAATCCAGCTTAGCCTGGCTAACGTTTGTTTTAGTTATGGGAACGTCTAATATTTCAAGACCGATTTACGAATCTCAACTTTCTCTAACACTTCTGAATAACACTTCAGAACCATTCATTGTAAGTCTGACTAAACCTTATCAATTTAAAGCTCGCAAACCAGCAACCAAAATATAAATTATTAACTGACCACAAATTATTATTATAAGTATTGCCGTCCAAATTTGGCGAATACCAACAACTGCCGCGCATATCCATCAACACACAAGGCCAAAACTTTGCGCCTTCCAATCCTTCGCGATTTAGAGAACAAGGCGTTGTTATTAATAATAAATTAAAATTTGTACAAACACTACTCCTAGTTGTTATAATGAAACCCATGCAATCTCATCGCTAGCAGCTTTGCCTCGACAGATGAATGATTCGGACGACCAATAGCTATTATCCAATAACTTCACGAACAAGATTCGCTTACCACTCCACCGCCAACTGGAGCTATTACAAATATGGTCGCCGGAATAAGTGCGTGGCTTTGAAATGGTCACTCTTAGGAGTATACATGTTGTATCCGTACATTATATACATATATATATATATGTTTCACAATGAATATATAAATCGTTTTCAAACCAATAATAGGTTTTACAAATCCTTATTGTCACAACAACAATTATAGAGAAAATAATTGAAGCGGAGAGAAACGTAAAATGAAATTGAAGCATTAAGCGGCAAAACCATCGATTTAGTACTTCACACGCGACGCAATCCAACGCTTGCAATCTCCATGATAGTTCTGTGTTGCCTTCGCGTAAACAATGTGTCCCACAGCACAACTAAAGGAACCCCAATAAGAGCATTTAAAAACCAACAATTATTATCAACGAACGAAACCGTACAAAACGTATGAAAAAATTATCAATAAACGCCCGACGCAGGACTAAAACACAGCAAAACGACAAATAAAAAAAGACTAGTGCCCTCGAAATTCGACTTTATGACGATTGATGTACACAAATGCAGCTGTCTAACTACATTATCGTTTCCACCCATCAAACTATCACGGCGTTCGCTCGGGTTCATCAAAAGCCTAAAGTCGAAAACCAAAAATGTCAGTAGTTTTACTCCACAAACATAACCAAGGTCGCTAAGAAAAATAAGAACCCACCGCTAATGCAAAAATTATAATGTCCAATATTGCAAAAATATATACCCAGTCGGGGTGAATGTCATAACCTGCTATTTCACCACTATTTCCGGAAGTGAGGTTACTTGATCGCCTGCTCAGTCGCCTCACATTCACTTAACATCAAAGAGCACATTATACGTATTTTTATCGTATTTTCGACGCAAACCAATTTCGTATGTTGAACTACACAAAATTGACGATACAAAATATGTAATGAAACAAACAAACAAACATTAAATCGGTGACAAAAACAAACTTAGAGGCTTAGTTTATATATCTCTAACTTGTATCTAATTTGACCCTCGGCTGTTGGGCGTTGCCATCCAAGAATGCACCACTTTACTCTACATGTTCTGACGCTATAATGACCCGTTTCCTAAGGCTACTTCTTCTTCCATGAGCTGTCTCGATACTTCCTTTGATGCCGTAGCGCTTCCAAATAATGATAAAGGGTCGTCCCGCGATCGTTTCTACCATTTCGGTATTGCAACCAGAAGTTATCTTCTCGATTCTCGTACTCAAGCCAAATTAGTCGACAATGGTAGATCCGTGATCGCATAAGCAGCGCCGTTGTTCAAGCCTGCTCGACCATAAACTTCTGCCATTGTTACTCGATAAAGTCGTGTTAATCCAGCCTTACGCCTCACACAATAGTTGTCGAATAGCAAGCCTCGCAAGGATATATAGTAAGTTGTGTCGAGAGTATACAAGAGTTTCGCGTTCGTCTTAGCGTTAGCATCTAGCTCTGACCATAATTTTTACTAGGGCATCCAAACAACAGCGGCCTTCGCCTTGGATAATCTGTTGGCCATGTCCCATTACCGATACCGAAAGTGTGTGTGCCATAGTGATGTTTGAGAAATTGCCTACATTTTCCTCACGTGCGCATTCTAGCAAAATGGCCAGATTGCTATGGCGGTAGCAGTGCATGACTTTGGTTTTACCTACGGTGGTTACCTAGGCCAACAGAAGAAGCATTTTCCAGCGGAGAGGTTAGCACAAGTTGCATCCCTTTTTCTGATTCGGCTAGTAAGGCTATGTCACAAGCGTAGCGTATTCTAGATGTCTCATATTTTCCCGGCCGGAATAAATACAACCCCTGGGTTCTTGAAATGGTAGAGTTGAGGGCACAACCTAATACAAAATTAGTAGTATAACGGAACCCGCAGGGCCCAGGAGCCGGAGCCGGAGCAGGAGCAGGATCAGCTTTGGTATGTGTGTATGGTATGTATGTATGGTATATTAGTTATGTATGTATAATGTATTAGCTATGTAGTATGTTATTTATATATAATATTCTGTGTATGTATGCATATATTAACTATGTAAACTACAGGGTATGTACGAATGTATGTATGTATACCAAGGATGTATAGTAAGGTATATATAGGATGTATAGCAAGTATGTATAGGTATGTATAGTAAGGGTATATGTTATAATTAGTATATGTATATTAGCTATGTATGGGGTATATTTATTATATTATTTCGTCTTTTAGTATTTCAACCATTTGTCGAATTTTGATGGCCACAATAATTTGGTTGTGGCGTGGAATTAGGTTTGCTGTTATTTTCACCCAATCCCGTTAAAGTATTAAGTCATAATTCATCGTATTGTCTCAGCTGTGGTCGTTTTCATAGCACTCCGTAGCTTTAGTTGTTTATGTTTGGTAGAGCCTGTATCTTTCTTGCCTTGGTTAAAAGCACAAAACCACCGTGTGACGACGCTGATATGGACTGGTGTAGCAGTTTTCACAAGTAGCAGCAATCATCACACAATATCATAAACTAGTATTAAACTGCTATAGAATTATAGTAATCAATTCTTAGTGTTTTATTTTCAATTTTCATTATAGGACTATATGATAAACGCTGATTCTATACCATTTTTCATTCATTTGAACACTTTAAGAAGACAGGACTCCTAAATTTAGTTTAAAATTCAAACTTTATATATTCTTCATCTATTGTAACAAATTCTAATTTTCAAATAGCATGAAGTGTTAAATAGCGAAAGCTTTCTCCTCTCTCCAAAAGTTGTTACTTGGCCTTCAGCGTAGTGATTTATGGTTCTTTGTAGATGTATTTTCGTCGTTTCAAGGCAATCTAGTTTCACTGTTTACTAAACAGTATCTATTAGTTCTCACATGTTGGAATACTAGCTTTAGCTATTCCAGCTATTTCGCAATGATAAGTTATTAATGGTGACAATTAATCGTAATGACAAGTGATGACCAAATTGTGGTTAATCGACAGTTTCCAACTGTGAAAACTAATTATATCCCAACTTTGCAGTATGCAGATTTTCTATTTTGTGTGAGCAGATGTTTTCTTATTAGTACCCAAGAGGCATGTGCTTTGTTATTCTGCTGCAAAGTCTATCATTTTCTTGCTAATGGTTTTTAAATTTTGTTTAGCCTCGTTTGTATTTAACTCTATACCAGTTACACCTAAGTTGCCTTCCTAATCTTAGTTAAGGTGTGCTTCGTGTGCAACTGTTTGGCGTGCTTGGGGTCAACAGAGTTTGTTGCTGCGTGGAAAATTTAGGGTTGATACGTTGTCGTAGCCGTAGCAAGGTGTACTTGGTGTCATTTCACATGGGAATACATATGATTGCTTTGCTGCCTCGGAGAGCGAGATGGAAAATTTCATGTCCAAAAAATGTACCCTGCGTACTGATATCACCCGCGCTGTAGAGCTTGGACGCCCACGGAAATTGGCGCTACAACCTATCATACTGAATACCGTATGTCTGTTGGGGGGTGGTTATTTGTTCCAGTAAATTAATTCCCTAGATGATTTATAAAATGGATCATATTAGCACTACGTTCTATTAATCTTTGAGTATTCGATGGGCGTTAATTTATCACCAACACCACACTAATTCTGTGAAGGGAAGATGGTTATTTTTTGTCCACTGGGTTCATGCTGCTGAACATCTGCCAGTCTGACATAAAATTAATGGTTGTTGTGCGGCAATTGGTCATTCGAATGCGTTGCGGTTTTCGTTTAGTGGCTTTTTGTCTTTAGTGGTTTGTGAATGATTTTGTTCTCGGGCTGCAGCATGGTTTTTCATTTACAGATAGCAAGGTGTTGGCGCTGTATCGTTGGTAGTTGGGTCCTCGCTGTTGTGTGAGCCCCTGGATTTAGTGTACTTTTCAACAGTGTTTGTTTCACAAATCTAAAAGTGTATTTTTATGGCGTCAGCAGGTTGTTGCTGCGTGGAAAATTTGCGGTTCATCGTATCCATTTGACTTGCGTCTGCTTGGGTCAACAGAGTTTGTTGCACAGGTGTCAGATAGGGATTGCTTTATTTCTATAGCATCAATAGTGGGTGCATAATGGTAGTAGGGGCTATTTTTATTGCGTCAACAGTTATCTTTTCGTGATCGTCTAGTGTTCTCTAGATTAGGCGTGCTTGGGGTCAACAGAGTTTGTTGTATAAGTTGTCATAGGGCTGCTTTAATGGCGTTAGCAGTGCTTGTTGCGTGCAAGATTTATAGTTAATAGGATCCATTTGACTGAAGTCTGCTTGCTGTCAACAGTGTTTGTTGCACAAGCGCGGTAGGAATATGTCAGTGGCGTCAACAGTGGTTGTTGCGTGAGCCTATTTAGTGTCTCTTTCTGATGTACACTTTGCTTCATTTTAGCACTATGATCTTTTACTGCACCCTAGTAGCTACGCTGTCGATCATTATTGTAACGGTCCGAACGCTATTGAGCCTGCGTCGCACTGTTCGAAGTTTATTAGCTTCTGAGCGACACCTCCGCGCCAAGCTTAGTGAGGAGGAGCAGGTCGTTCAGTTAATGCATCAGAGACTTCGGCAGCAACAGCAGTTGTCTCAACAACAGTTCAGAGTGGAGCGCCTAAATTTCGTGCATCAGTTAGGCCGTCAACTTCAGCTCCTAAATCAGTCAGGCGCTTCTCTCGATACTATTGTCATGACACAGCAAAATCTCATGAATTTCGTTCGAGAGCATGGCCAAGTTCCAGGATTCGGAGAATTATTTTAAGGTTTGTTTTCAGTGTTATAGTGTCAGTAGTATGAAGGTGCTTAAAGTAGTCAAGAGCCGCATAGAGCGAAAACTAAATGATGCAGCCATAGACGGAAAACTCAGCGTAGGCGAGATCATGGCGATACTTGAGAAAAGCAATGTCGGTCCGCGTCTCAAAATGGGTCCTACACCCGAGGCGAGCCCAGAGCTATTCCGGGGCCCATCACCAGTTCATCCGAGAGTTGAAACGCCTCCCGGGCAGCAGATTCCGTTAGCACAGCCCAACGGCTATCAGGGCCTCTTCAGCCGTAAAATCAATACCCCAGGCACAGGCGCTTCCGCTTCAGAGCCCTATCTTGTTTCCGCTACTTGATCGGTCTCCAATTCAACCAACGGTATTTCCCATTATCCATAACCCCGAAATTGAAATAACAACCGAGGTTTTTCCTTTGGAGGCAGGCTCTACTACACCGTCTCCACAACGGGTCTGGCGACCACTTGGTTCCAACGGCACACCGCCACCGCGCCATATCCCCATCACGTTGGAAGGCGCCGTAACCCCGTATCCGCCGGGCAAGGGCTTGAAATCCGATTGTCGCTCGTTCATTCGGAAGAAGGTGGAGATGCGGATCAAATTCGGTCACGGCTCAGTAAGTAGCTCGGTTTCGTTGGACCATCCATCAGCTAGGGTCTATTGTATACATAGTGTACTAGTTATCTTTATCGCTTCAGTACATAGCTGGATTTCGTTACACCATCTATTAGATTATGAATCACAGTATGTAGATTGTTGGACCATATCTATCCATTATTCTTAGTCACATATATAACATCTTTCTTGAGACTGATTGTAGCAATGTTTTATTTTTTAGGCTGTCTACATTCACGACATGGAGCTCATCAATTCGTCGGTTGCAGTTGTTCAAAAATCTACAACAGGAATCACAATAAAATTTGAATGACAATTGTATACCATATGGTATTGTACACAGTTGTTGTCTTCCGCTTGTGTAAATTGTACGTAGTTGTTCATACTTCTTTGTTCATATACAATTAACATGTAGAGGCTTCAGTCAAAGTGTTCCAGTATTTCCAATATGAGGGGTATTTCGCCAATGAGTTTTCGGTCGGCGAGGTCGGAGAGATAGTACTTTAAATCTCGTCCATCTTCCATGCTTCGGAAGTAGCTATAGAGTTTGTCCTTGCGGTGGTAGATACCTGATATGACACCTTTGTACCCGAAACCGCAAACGTCTTTCTGTCTGGTCATTTCCGCATCCTCGGCTTCACAGTAGTCAATGAGATGTCGAAATAGGGTGGTGCTAATATAAAAAACGGGATTTGGATCCTCCGTGACGTAAACATCGATCCCCAACTTCCGCGATTCATCCATAAACGCTCTGTACACTGAAAGCTGACCTGTGCTGTATAGAACCGAGACAAATTCTTCATACACCTGCAGTGATTGATCCTCAAGCCAGTTATAAAACCGTCGTTGAATTTCTCCAAACCCAGGGTTGACTATATCTTGCCGCGCCTTTCGGTTTATAAATCGGTG
The DNA here is from genome assembly GCA_030248225.1 of Trileptium ribeirensis. Lineage (NCBI taxonomy): Eukaryota > Metazoa > Nematoda > Enoplea > Enoplida > Thoracostomopsidae > Trileptium > Trileptium ribeirensis. The sequence goes on from JASANE010001984.1 coordinate 27,543, forward strand.
TAATGATTCCATCGTATTCGTAATCTGCAAATTATGGTGAGGGTGTAGTAAGTCGATTACTTCTCGGTGAGCCATAGCGTAGGTAGTAGTAGCTGTTATTATATGATCCTGAAACACCAATAATCCCGTAAAGAAGTTGTAGTAGAAGAAGCAGATTGATTTTTTTTCATTTTTTATTTATAAAACAACACCAATGCACATTATACACACCAATAATCATTTAATACGATCTCTAACAACAATCAATAATCTACCAAGCATATTATCTCCGGGGAGCTCGTCAATTTTGCGGTGCCTGTTATCTAGTGGGTGCAAGCCTGAAGCCCAATAGTTATCGTGTTCAGTTGCAAACACTAAAAACTTTTCGCCCGTGCGGAGTAGTTTCTGCTTAAGGGTCTGGTTTCTACTAAATTTGGCTATAAGGGTATCCAACATCATATCATACCGAACTTTTTCCCATTTTTCCATATCAAAGTCTGTAATATTCGATCCCAGTTGATAGGCTCTGGACGGTGAGCGACACTGTAGTATTTGGTAGTAGGTTTTGAAGTCTTTGAAGTAATAGGCCTTTTTAGCTTGATAAAGTTGTTCCGCGCTGTGGTATGGTATGCCTTTGTATATGAAGCGTGACACGTAAAAATTAGAGAGAGGTGACCATCCTGTGAAAAATACGTAAACGTCCTGGCCGTCTTCTGTTGTAAGATTGCGTTCATTCGTGTTCCCATCGCTGTTTTCGTGATCCATGACTGATGCGTCTTGCTATAGCTGAGGAAGGAACTCCTGCCTTTTTAATAAATTTGTAAAACCTGGTGGCATCTGCTGGTCGATCTATTTTAATAATGGGAGATGTAACAAAGTATCTTATTAGGTCGATCAAATGAGAACCAACATAGCCGTCTTCGTAGATAACTCTCTCCTGTGGGTCTAGTTGTACGTGTTCTTCCAAATAGTGGGCCATAATCTTAGCTCTATTGCGCAGCTGACGGGGTAGTACGTCTACTATATCCTGTAGAGTTGTAGGTGGTGAAGCT